>PVLA01000006.1:204264-367208 GCA_004027455.1 Hydrochoerus hydrochaeris
TGAAGCAGATTCAAAGAGACTACCAGGAAATTAAAAACTCCATTGAAAGCTGGCAAAACACCTTAAAAGAAACTAAGGGTAGACTATCAAAACTTGAAGACAAGTTTGCAATGTGTGATCATGAAAGGAAAGATCTCTTAAAAATAACAAGGAAACAGGCAGTAACAATATAAAGGCTAGAAGATGACAAGAGAATCTACAATTTAAGAATAAGAAATGTGAATGAAGAAACAGGAATCCAAACAGGCAAATTACAGTCTATTCAGGGAAATAATTAAGGAAAACTTCTCAAGCATGGGAAAAGAAAATGACATTTGGTTTTGTGAGGCATATAGAACTCCAGCCACATACAACCAAAACAGAGCTACACCCAGACATATAATAATCAAGATACCAGACATTCAATATAAAAGCAGAATATCAAAAGCCATCAGAGAAAAGAAACAGATTACCTATAAAGGTAAGCCTATCAGTATCACGGCTGACTTTCCGACACAGACCATAAGCTCAAGAAGAGCTTGGAGTGAAGTATTCCAAGCTCTGAAAGAAACTAACCTCCAGCCCAGATTGATGTACCCTACAAAACTGTCACTAGAAATTAATGGAGAAACAAAATGCTTCCATGACAAAGAGAACTGGGGGAGTTTGTGACCACCAATCCAACCCTACAGAGAATACTAAAGGACATTCTAGAGAGAGAGAAAAAAATACCAAGATTTTAGTGACAGTGGCAGAAAGGCCTCAATGGATGGGGCAGGCAGTAGAATGAAGGAGAAAAGTAGACAATCAAAGGCAGAAAAATAGCATACCAGAAATGAGGCAGAGAAGGATGGCTAGAATCTCTAACATAGATGGCCTTGATACACTATATTGTTAATAGTGCACCAGGATTTGAAACCCACATTACTCACACCACTCTGCTTAGATGTATTATATTCTGTTTCAGTCATTCTACATGTACTAGATTTGAGGGCACAGACAGGTATCCCAAAAATAACAGGATGGTAATCATCCTTAATTTCCTATTAACTTAATCTAAAGCTCTGTAAAACCTACACTGTTTTACCATGACTGATCATAATCAAATCTGGTTTGTTAGATTGCTGTTTTGTACTGATAGATTTTATTCAAAGCTGTTATGATTGATAGTATCAAGTCTGAGAGTATAGGCAACTATACTGAAGATGACAAGATTCACTAGAATATCCACTCTGGTTTGATTACTACCTGCCTTTGAAATTTTATACTGTCTACAATGTTTTATTTTTACTAATATTGTTAGGTACTGCTATATTCAATTATACTGCTATATTCAATTATGCCTGATGATATAGACAATTCTATTGAAGATAATAAACAGCACAGTAATCATTGTAGATCACCTTGTACTGTGGTTTTATATGACTTTTTGGTTTCCTGTTTTTATAGGAATTTGTTTTGTTTTGTCTTGCTAAGTTTTGTTTTTCCCTCTAATACAGAAAGGATAGAAATATATGTAGAGATTCATGCATGCATAGCTGTTTATACTCTCACTGTTTGAATATCTACTTTGTATCCTTTAATTTTGTAACTTGAACAACTATTTCTAAGAGGACAATACGTAACTTATCAACTAGTGATTTCTTATTGTTTATCTTTTTTTTGAAATTCTGTATTTCTTTTACCCTTAAATGCTTTTGTTTCTCTTTAAATAATAAAAAAGAAAGCAACAGTTTTATGATAAAGGGGATTGAACAGGATACTAGAAAATGGAGAGATATCCTTTGCTCTTGGGTAGAAAGAACGAATATAATGAAAATGATGTACTTCCAAAACTGTTATACAGATTCAATGCAATCCCAATCAAAATTACAATAGCATAACTCATAGAAGTTTTAAAAATCCTAAAAATCCTAAAAATCTGGAACTAGAAAAGGTCTAAAATAGCAAAGGTAATCCTGGGCAACAAAGACAAGAGAGAGGACATCACAATCCTGAATTAAAATTGTGCTATAAAGCTACTGTGATAAAAACAGTGTGGCACTAGCAAAAAAATACAGACTCAAAGATCAATGTGACAGATCAGAAGATGCAGAAATAACTCCAGACTCACCAGGCCACCTTATCTTTGACAAAGGTGTCAAACATTCACTGGAAGAAAGAGTGTCTTTAACAAATGGTGCTGGAAAAACTGGCTCCTCATAGGCCAAAGATTAAAACTGGACCCATATCTTTCACCATGTACTAAGCTACAGTCAGAATGGATCAAAGCTCTTAATACTGAAACAGAAACATTAAATCTGCTGGAAGATAGAGTAAGTAAAACTCTTGAAGATACTGGTGTAGGTAAAGACTTTATGAAAAAAACTGCAGTTGCACAGAACTATCACAAAGAACAACAATCAAGAAGCTTTTTAAAAAATGTATTAATTAATTTATTTTCCAAATTCATTTTATTTCAAGGATAAAAAGGAAAAAAACTAAAACAAAACTTTAAAACATGTCAATCAGGGGCAACAGTGGTACATACATTGTACATTGTCATCCCCAAATCATTCACCCAGAACACAAGACATCTGCACTCAGTGTCCAAAGAACACCGGGACAAATCTTTCTCTTCAGTGAACTCAGAGAAATCAGTAGCATAACTATTTTAACTAATATATGTATATATATATATATATATATATATATATATATACACACACACACACACACACACACACACACATATATATATATATATATATATATGTTTTTTCTTTCAGCTTCTCACACTGATGAAGCAATATGGCAATGTGATGTTTACAAAAAAAAAAGAGATCTATTGCCACAAATTCTTTTACCCAATACATCCTGTCTGGCTTTAAAGAAGCAAAAAATTTATAAGGTTCGATAAAAACAGTGAGACATCAGGAAATGCGATGCCTCTGCAGGGTTTCTCTAAGAAGATGTCTCTGTGATAATTCTCATTTCTGAATGATGACAGTTACCATCAGAGAAATAGCAAACAACAGCCAGATCAAGGCCTGAAGTTGAGAATGAATTTAGTCTCATCAGGAGCAACATGTGACTGACTAAGCAAAGTGACAATTTTCATGTGATGAAGTTAAAGGGGAAGGTGGGGCCATGTCATGTGAGATCTTCTAGACTTCCTATGCATTCTTCTATACTCTTGTTTGTTTTGATTTTATTTGATTTTCATCCAAGTATCTCAACTCTTCCTTTTCCATTAAGGAATCATTTTAACTGCTCATGAGTGACATGGCTTTGCTTGGGCAGGACCAAACTCGGTTTTCCTTCCCTTTCTGCAGCAGGCCCTTATGAGCTTATGAGCACATTCTTCCTGTAGGAAGGACTTTCAAGGAAAACTCAGATCAGTGCCATCAGAGGTAGCCATTGGGGGTAAATTTCCATCAATTTAAGTTCTGCTGAAGCCTTTTGCTCCTGTGTCCCTATCACCTGATCCCTAAGCATTTGCCTGTTTTGCCCTTCATACAAGCTTAGCTCTCACTGTAAGAGAACCTAACTATGATCTTCCTTCTTCCAATTACATAAAGCCCCAGACGAGCCCCTTATTCTTGATTATTTTATACATACCTGTTGATTAACAAGGAAGGTCTAGATCTGCACTCAAGTGTCTGCTCCTGTTCTGGGCATTGTCCCTTACCCCAGTCAAGCAGATAGTCTGCTTGATTATCTGAGTCACAGAGGAAGGAGGAGCATGTGACTCACTCTGCACTACCTGGACACCAGCAACCACCCCATCCATGTTTTCCTCTCACTGCCCCAGGGTGAAATGGCTTCTTCCTTCCATCTCCAAAGCTTGGTTGTCCTCCAGACCTGAAGAGCCCCACTTCAGGTAGCTCTGTGACAGATGGCATAGAGATAAATAGGGAAACAGATCAAATAAAACAATTGTCAGGCTGCTGTCATTTCTGGGTTCTATATTTTATTGATTGATTTCATAGGATAGGCCTACTCTTTAATGTACTGCATTTATCTGAATATCCCAGCTGACAAAGATAATCATAGACCCCATAAAACAAGAGGAGCCACATTTCTGCTCATAGCATAGCAGATATTTAGTTATTTATTCTAGTTTACATTTATAATTTATGAGTGTATCTGTTCTTGATAACTTAATTACTCTCAAATATTTATGATCTGCCACTGTTTTTAATCAATAATAATCAGGGTTATAACCCTCAGCATTCACTGAGCTCCTTCTATGTGGTAACATACCAACAAGACATACATACTCCACTTGCACCCCACATGCATAATTCTCATAGTAAAGCTGCAACACAGGCACTTTTGTTTCCATTTTTCAGTTAGAAAACTGAGGCTGTTAGCCAGCAGGAGTTTTTCCCATCAAGAATTTAGAATTAAATCTGAGCAACTATTTTGAAGATAACAATATGCAATATAACCACCATTGTTAAATCCCTATCATCTTGTTTTGAAATTCTCTATTGTTACTGTTTGTTGTTGTCATTTTGCTTTCATTGTTTTTTGGAGTGTTTGTTTGCTTCTTGACTTTTCTGATTTTTTTCTCTTTAAAATAAAAAAGGAATGTAGAATTAGAATTTAAACCTTGGCCCTTTGAATTTGAAATCCTTGCTTCCTTAAATATTCTTAGCCGAAGCTGCTAATATCATCTGAGATCTTCACAGCTGTGGGAGTCAGTGTTGTATCCTATCAATGACTGAAGAACATTTTGGGGAAAATGTATTTAGTATCTATAAACGTAGAAAGTGTAATTTGTTTTGCAACAATAAACAGTGGTGGGGTTAGCTACTCAAATGAGAACATATCACCCCACATACTGGTGTCTTATAATACCTATCAAGCTGCATTTTCATTTTCTCTATTTGAGCTTCTGGATCCTCCATTTGTCTTGGGACTTTTCTAGGCTGGGCACCATGCTTCATCCATTGCTGGTGAATAAGGTATTATGGTAATCAGCATTCTCCTGAATGCATAGCTCATGGACCATCTCATTCAGTGTCATTCTTTCCAGGGCACCTTGCCCTTGGATACTCCACTCACCTCTGAACCATGCTCCTTTCTCATCAGAATAAGAAACTTTTAGAATATTACTGTAGTTTTAAGCCAACTGGCACCATCTAATTTTTAAATTTTTATGTTAAATTATATCGATTTATTTTTAATGGGTAATAACTTCATATAAGTTAAACTTCAAAACTTCTAAGGGATATACAATTAAAAATAAGACAAGCTTCTGCCATTTCTCATGTATCTCATATTTCTCTTGTGTCCTTGCAGAGACTGTCTGTGTATGTAGGAGCAAGTGTGTATGTATATTGATTGATCGGTAGATAGATGATAGGAGTGCAGTGAATATCAATACACAACACACACATACACACAGAGACACATACCCCAGGAAGCAGTATAAATGTATACTACTACAGATATGCAGGGATGCAGTTAAAATTATCCTTTTAAGAATTGTATATATGGTTATACTATCATATATGTTGATATATATATATATATATATATATATATATATATATATATGAAATGGTCTAAATAAATACATTTATTTAGACCATTTCTTATGTCAAGGTACAGAATTTATTCACTAAAATTTAGAATGTATTATATAATACAGCGTCATAAACCAATTCTATAATCTTTACTTTGGCTGGACTGGATGCAAAGTTGTATGCCATAAAAACACTGCTGGCTTCTTAATGATTCCAATGGACTATGACAGCTTCCAAATATGCTTTTATAGTCTAGATCCAAACAAGAGTATTCCATGATGCTGCTGATGCAAAGAAGTTAGAGTGGCCCTCAGCAGTCCCTGATTCCTGGCTAACAATTCTGATTTTCCCATGCCCTTTTTTCTGGAAGAGTTAATTAGCCAATTTTTAAAATACTGAAAATTATGGCAGAATAGTCAGTTTGCTAACAAATGTCCACTTTGATGAAACGTTCAACTTTTTCATCATTGTAAAACTAATAAAGAAAAATGTGAAAAGCAAAGTCTTATTTAAGAAGTCAAATGGAAGACTTTTCTTTTCTAAAGAAACTTGTATTTCTATGTTTTTTCATAGCTTACAGTGATGCCCTAAAGTATGAAAATGTGTTAAAGTACCTTGTTCTTACACGATGTTGTCTCTAAAATCTTTTGTTATTGCAACCCCGTGGGCCAGGTTCACTGGGAGAAACAAATAAAAGGAAACTCAGCCTAGGGAAAGGAAAAGGTTCATTTTTTTTCTTTTTGTCAGGCTCCCTGACTTCATAAGGAATCTCTGCAAACTCTCCCTAGACTGTCTGTACTGTGAGTCTGCTTTTGGTGAGAGGACGATGCTATGCCTCTGATCTGGCTTCTGTCAGAATTCATTGTCAGTGAGCCACCTCAGGAGAGTCCAAGAGTCTGTGTCCGTGGTCAAGTTTGGCAGCTTGGGCGTGTTTTAATGGGATTGCCATAATGTGTGTTTGATTTTTCTCTCCCTTTTTGTGCTGAATAGGATCATCTTTATTTGTAGGCTCCTGGTGTGTCATGGAAAAGAAAAGCGCTCTAGCCCATCAGCTCCTTGAGCAGTATCGTAACCTGTGGTGATGGCAGAAACTAGCACCTTTGCCTGCTGGTTTCAGCTCTGCATTTCCCTTCTCAGGTGGAGATTTCTATTGACACTATACTGATGAGTACTTTTCTTCTTGCTCCTTGAGTAAAGAGAATTTGACAACTTGATGCTAGGTGAAGCCTAGGAAAAAACAATTACCCTTGGTCAGAGGGAAAGAAAGGTAGTAACCCATAGGACAAGAGCCAGGTAAAGCTTAACCCAGATTGCACTATAGCTAATGATTCCGGGGCAGGAATCTAGGGGTTGTGTATAATGAAGTTATTTTTGTTTGTTTGGCTAGATCAGAAATTTCTTTCATGTTACTTCTAGTGAAGGGAGGACTGAGGATAAATATTAGTTTTATTCTTTGCCCTTCCATGTGTCAGTTTTCTTCTTGGTGCTTTCATTTCTCATGGATTGCTGCAACCAAGTCATCTGTGTGCAGATATTGCCCCAAACCTGATAGCATTTTGTTCCGTGGGAAAAATTGAGTTCTTGGGGCCCACTGCAAATGAGGATCTGTTCTAAGTGTCTGAATCCTCCTCTGAGAAGGAAGAGGTAGCGGGAAAATGAAGAAGATTTCCACAGGGTATAACACAAATGAACTAACTTTGATGTCAAGGATGTAAAGTGTGATGTGGGGAGAGAGAGAGAGAGAGAGAGAGAGAGAGAGAGAGAGAGAGAGAGAGAAGAGAACATTCTCTTCATTTTTTGCAGAGCTATATCATAGCTCTGGCCTCCTAATGACTCTATGGGTTCCAAATCCTCCAGTACCTTACAACTCAGTGCTTGTAGAGAGGGTCACCTTCCTGAGACAAAGCCCATTAATTCTCTGATGGGCACCAGCAAGTGTAAAGATGTGAGACAAGGAGAGAATATTTTTCATAGGCACATGTGATACTTATCTGGAAATATAAGAGACACAGAAAAGAAGCATTTTGCAAGAGTCTAAGCAACTGAGATAAAGAACCAAGAAAACTATGAATTTTACTGTTGATGTATTTATATTTACATATCCTGCTGGATATGTTGTGGCAAAAGCAGGACAAACAATAATCCATAGCAAATTCTTTAGTTCACTCTTCTGTATCCAAGTACTATTGAATAAACACATTAAATTGAACATCAATGGCATGTTATACAGAGAGAATACTCATTGAAAAGAAGCAGGAAATAAACATGGAAATTATACTCTCACTCTGCTATATAACATTAATTGAATATGTATAATGTACAGACTTGTTCTAAGCATTTCACTTCAGTGATCTCATTTCTCCTCCCACCAGCCCAATGAGGTGCTACTATTATCCTTATTTTAGAGATGGGTAAATGAAGTTTAGGATGTTAAGTAACTTGCCCAAAGAAAAATATGGGATGTGAAGGGAATTGTGTGTGACTCGAGTTGTAGAATTTTTAAAATGTTAAATTATTTTCGATTGACTAAAAATTGAATTATTGTATGATCCAGTAATGTCATTTTTCTGGGTATATACACAGAAGAATTGAAATCAGTGTGTCATGACAAATTTGCGCTGACATATTCATTGTAGCATAATTCACTATAGTTAAGATATGGAAGAAACCTATGTGCCTACCACTGATTGACTAGGTAAAGAATATGAAGTATATATGTACAGTGGAGTACTCTCCAGCCTTTTAAAAAGAACATTCTGTCATTTGAAACAACACAGATAAACCTATGAATGACATTATGTTAATTAAATAAGCCAGGCACACAAAGATTATGCTTTTAGTCACCGGGTTAAGTTACCTCTTCTGTTATTTACCTAAATGTGTAATTTTCTAAATTGGATTGGAAAGGTTGTGCTAGTTATACATTCTCCAGGTGGGGGAGCTGTTAGAGAATGTTCAACAATCTTAACTCATTGCACTTGATTTCTGTATGGTATGAAATGAAAATAACTGTAGATTCTGTGACTTTTATTTCTATATCAAAGAGAAGTGGAATCAGTAAGATATATATATATATATATATATATATATATATATATATATATATATATATATATATGTATGTGTGTGTGTGTGTGTGTCTGTTCTTAAGAAATAAGGAAGATGGATAATTTTTGTTTGTTGAATAGATTCAGAGGACAGGCTCTATGTTGGATACTTCATTTAAATGACCTCTGTATTTCTGGTGAATAGGGGAAATAAGTGAGTCTATTTCTACTTTATTTTTGATCTTCAAGTTTTCCACAGATGAATATAAGACAATATAAGTGCTAGGTAGTAGGCTAGTGAGGAATTTCTAAATTCCTCACTAGCCTACTACTAGGCTAGTTGAGATACTAATTTATAATTCTATCAATATGTAATAATAACAACATTGTAATATATGATTTGCCACCTATATTTATATTTCTGTCTTAGTTACTTTTCTCATTATGAGAAAAAATACCCAGCACCCAAAGTTAAAAGTGGAAAAGTTTATTTGGTTCACAGTTTGTAGAGCTTTCAGTCCATAGTTGGCTGGTTTCAAGACAGAGTGCCATGGCAGAGGGGCATCACAGAGGAGAAATAGTTCATGGCAACCAGGCAGGCAAGAACAGCAAGCAGCAAGTCCAAGTGATCTTAAGCATGTTCTTTCTGCTCCTTTTGTATTTTGTCAGGCTGCTAGGCTTAGGGTGAATGGCAAACCACTCAGTGAACTGATTTAGTTATCACATATCCTTCATCCCGGCATCATGTAGTCTAGTTCCAGTCATACCTGAAAAAACCTACACTTATGACTGCATGAGGCTTTAGGGAGAAATCTAGCTAGTCAAGCCATAACGATTGCATATTATTATGGTAACTTGACTGTTACTATATAAACTAGTAAAGGTAAATAGAAGAAAATGGGTGCATGTTACTAAAATACATTAAGTAGAACTACAGCTTCCATTTAACTTTCCAGATCAGAGAGAACTGTGGGGACTGAAGTGCAGAGAAAACTCTTAGAGAGGCAAGATGTAAGGTCAATTTTTTTTTAATTTTGAAGGTTGTAGAAATATAACAGAACAAGACAGAACAAAGCGAATTGAGACGGTGTGGTCAGTTTGGTACAGAACTTCACAACAGGTTACCAGAATAACAGTAATAGGTACCATGGTATATCTCATTATCTTCACAATAGTGTCTAGTCAATTAGGTATTGCAAAATCAAACCAAAGACAGAACAGTATAAAAGCAACTGAAAGAGAATATTGAATAGAGTGAAGCAATTAATCATAATGAAGCAAAACTATAAACAACATTTGCTTTCAAACAGAAGATAGAGGACACACCCCCACCCCATATTTACTATATTGCATAGTCATCCTCCCAGGAGATGCTCAGACCTCTGTCCCCGGTTGTTAACGGGGTGGGGGTATATATTTGGGATGTTTGATTCCAAGCCTGCACACAGGTAGGCTCACAGGAGACACTCCTGGATGACGCCAGAGGAAGGCACTTACGAAGAGGGCGGGCGAATTGCTTCTTTGTGCAGCCGCCAGGGTTCCAGCATGGCCGTGGCTGGATCTTGGGGCCTGCTCAGCTCAATTTTTGCTGGGGGAAAGTAAGTTGGTTGGCTTTGACAGCTGAGCTCCTACAAAAAGTACTAGAAAATGGATTTAAAATCATTATCTAAAGGTATTGGAGAGTTTTTAAACTTCAAAGATCTCCAGATGCTAGAGAAGAAAGCTCAGAAACACAAGCATGGGCTGTGGCAATGCCTTGTCCTCAAAGATCGTAGTCAATTCTAAAATAGCAGGTGATGGAGGTTTTGGTAATCTTACATGAGGCTGAGGGAGTGGTGGAACCCTGTATCTGCCACAGAAGGAAAGAATTCATGAGTATGTTCAGTTTGGGCCAGAGTCTTGAAAGACCATGTTCTAGGAGAAGGGACAACTTGGAAACAGAGTAACCCTGCATTGATCAAAACCCCACTTAAATCACCTGAGTCACAGGTTGAAGGAAGACCTGTTCCTACCCTAACTGCATGTCACAGAAAAAAGTTAACCCATTGTGGGAGACTATTAAAATTCAGAGCCTCAAGGTGACTTTTGATGTTTAATTTAAAAGCAAAGACTAAAGTAGGCACCCTAAAATATAAAAATTAATAAAAAATCAAGAGATTAAAAGTTTATAGAAACTCATACATATGAAACCCACATATTCCAGTTATGAAACTCAAATAACTGTGGGTACTGTGTTCACAAATTAACAAAGTACAAGATTTCAAGAGAAAAGTAATGATTACAAAATAATGTCAAGGGCAAATCTTTAAAATATAGTAATTGGATTTAATAACTTAGTCCATAGATTTAACAATTGATTAGGTGCAATTGAAAAATTTAAAGACTCTGAAACACAGAAAAAAGAATACACAAAAGAGCATGGGAGATTTACGGGAAATAGTGTAAAGGCCTAGTATTTATTCCATGGAAGTCTGGTAGGCAAAGAGAGAAAGAGTGGAGGAAAAGTAGTATTTGAAGAGTCATTGCTAGTTTTTTTTCCCAACACAGGCATCAAGCTATAAGATCTAAGAACTGCTTCAATCCTAAATCAAGATACTAGACAGCTATGCCTAAGCATATCATAGCAAAATTGTTGAATACTAAACATAAAGTATCTCAGAAGAATCTAATAGAAATTATTGCCTTTAAAGAAGTAAGACTATCATATAAAAGTAATGGAAGCCAGAAAAATACGACTGACAGCTTTAACAAGGCAGGAAAAAAAATCTATACCCAGAGAAAACATTCTCAAAAGAAAGAACAAAACAAAACAAAAAAACCAAAACAAAACAGCCAAAATGAAGAGCTTCAGACAGTCAAAAGTAGAGTAATTATGACCAGTAGATGCATACTGTAATGGCTAGATGTCTCCCTAAAACCTCATCTGCTCATAGATGGAACTTTGAGGGAGGTGGCTGGATCAGGGCTGTGTGATTCTGGGATTTAAGATTGTGTGGTACTGGATTAGCCCACTAATCAGTTTAGCATCATTTTGGGTGTGGCTAAATAGATTTACTAAAGACAGAAACACTACCCTGGGTGCAAATGGTATCAACCAATGAGTCTGGATAATATATAAAGGTATAGGTGGAGGGCAGGCTAGAAGAAATGGGAAGCGGGCTTGTTGCTTTCTACCTGCTGTGCCATGGACTCTCCCCTTTTGCATGCCGTCCTGCGTTGGAACCAGCTAACTGTGGACTGAAACCTCTAACTGTGAGCTAAAATAAACCTTCCCTCATTAACTTATGAGTGTTGAGTATTTTGTCCCAGAAAGGAGAAGGTAACAAAGACAGAAACTAACAGAAAAAGTAATGTGCCTTTTCTAAGAAGGAGAATAATTCCAGATGGCAGAAAGGAAATACAGGAAGAAGAAAAGAATCATGGAAAAGGAACTCTACTAGTAAATCAAAATTAACACATACCATATAAAACAAATGCAATAATATATCATTGGTTTTAAGATTATAATTAATACATTATAATAAATCCAAAGGAGGAGTAAATGAAGTAAAAATATCCTAAGACCTTTGAGATATCTGTGATGTTTTATATCTATTAGTTTATATTAGACTTTAATAAATTGAAGGACAACCATTAAGGGTACTGAATAAAGAAAAAAAATTGTTTTACTTTTTGTTCTCTCATGAGGAGTTGGGACAAAGGTTTGAACTAAATCTATAGAAGGTGATGCCAGTAAATGTCGGTGGAGGAATATGACAGCTCGGAGTACCTTATCAAGACACATCTCCCTGGGAGCAGGGGGAGCTTCCTACTGGGAAACACTGGGAACTGAGGAAAAATAAGCACTTTAGACTTAGTTCTTCCAGGAGATAATCCCATAATTACTTACCCCAGGGTTGATAATTTCTTGGCATGTCTGATCTTGTCAGTGTGTAGGCAGAGAGTACTTCAGTGGCCAGAGAAGTCCTCCAAGTATGGAGCGCAAGTGTGGACAGTTGGAAGTTGGGCTACAGCAGAAGGGTACGGGTTAGTTAGCAACAGGTGCTGCAATATGCAGTGACAGGGTCTTCAGTGTGTCTTTGTGTGTGGCAAAGAAACATAGAAGAAAATACATAGTAACATTCGTGTAAACAGCCCACAGTAGCAGCAACTGCAGTTTCCTGACAGTAGACTGGATAGATGTTAATATATTAATACAATGCCATATTATGTAGCAATGAAAGCAAACCATAGCCATTACTAGGAAGTGGATGTGTCTCACAAAGACAGTGGTGAACAAATAAGGTCAGATACTGTGGGAAAGATGTAGAAAGTTCAGGGAATTGTGACAAAACTGGTATTTAGGATCTGGAAAAAGCTATATTAGACATCATAGATAATATCACACTCAGTAAGTGAATTAAGAATACTTATAGGAAACTGAGAAATTTGTCCTTGTTATCACAGGTAAATTTATTGTTGTTTATGAAACTGCAGGTTCTGTTCCAGTTGTTAATCTCACTCTGCACATATAACTAACTCCGTTACTTTAGACAGCAGAGATTGCTTCTACTTTAACAACGTGGTAAAGTGTATAATGCGCTAAGAACTTAGTGGATGATGATGAAATTAAAACCAGAAACCATGGGGACTTTGACTTACTTAAAATCAGATTAGAAACAATATTTCATACTTCATTCAGTCATTGTAAAAATCATTCATTCGAAAATTTCAGCCTTCTATCTTTTTTAAGAAATACATTATTTTTTTGTGATACATAATAATTACATTACTCTTAGGGAACTGGTACCTGTACATGTTATATCTTAATCACGTTTGCTCTCCCTTCAACCCTCTCACTTCCCTCTGCCTCTTTCCTAAGGTATCCTTCCACAGAGTCTACCTCCTTGCTTCCTATCTTATCTTTTGTATTTTGCAATTTAAATTATTTTTATTTTGGATCTGTAATATTAGAGAAATCATGTGATATTTAACTTTCAGTGTCTGATGTATTTAATTTACTATTATGGCCTCACCCATCTATCTATTTTTCTATGAATGACTCAAACTTATCCTCGGTAATTGAGTAGTATTTACACGTATATCTATCTATATTCTTTAACCATTTCTCTTAGTGGATGTGTAAGCCACTTCCATAATTTAACTATTGTGAATTGTGCTGCTATAAAAATGGTATGCATTATTACCATAATATATGATTTTAACTCTTTCAGGAAAAAGTATAGGTAGGCCAAATGGAATTTTTATTTTCAATTTTTAAAGAAATCTTCATGATTATACTAGTTTACATTCTCACCCACAATATAGAAGTGTTCCATTTCCCGCACATTTTGTTGCTTTCTGAGATCTTGATAATAGCCATTCTTACTGGAGTAAGGGGAAATATATCAGTGTTGTTTTGATTAGCACTTCTCTAATGGCTAGAGATGCTGAACACTTTTTCATGTATTTGTTAGCCGTTCGTATTTCTTCTTTTGAGAAGTATCTGTTCATTTAAATTTCCCATTTTTTGATTGAGTTTTTTATTTTGGGATGTCTAATTTGTTCTAGTACTTTATATATTCTAGATAGTTCTTTGTCTGATTAGCAGCTGGAAAATCATTTCCCCATTCTGCAGATTGTCTCTGCACTCTGTTTCCTTTACTGTTGGGAAGCTTCTAGTTATGACATAATTCCATCTGTTTTTTCTTTGCATTATATCTTGTGCAATTGAGTATCTGTTCAGGAAATATTTACCTATACTTATGTCTTCAAGAGTTTTATCAAATTTTCCCAGCTCATTCAGTGTTTCTGTTTTTATATTTAGGTCTTTGATCCACTTTGAGTTGAGTTTTTGTCCAGGATGAAAGACATGGTTATAAATTTTTCTGCATGAAACCAGTTTTTCTAGCACCATTTGTTAAAAAGACTGTCTTTTTCTATAGGTGCTGAGTTAGGTAGTGGAACACTTATTAGTTCAGCTCTGCAAGTACTTACAGTATAACTCATGTAAGAACTCACAAGTGGCGGTTGGTTATAAAACAGAATAAATGGACAGGCAACTATAAAGCAACTTAGTCTATTTTTTGAAGAAAAGTATTTTGACCAAAAATGTGAACAGATTTTATTAACCTTATGTGTTTTGGGTACAAATCAACATATTTAAGGAGATGCCATTATTGTGACAGACAGACACATTCTTATGAAAAGAGTGTTATTCTGATCTGTCTGCCACTTCATCTTTTTTTCTCTCTTTTTAACACAAAAGCAAGTGAAAATTAAAATGGAAACATCTGGAGGGGGCAAGTAATGAATATTCTAATTATTAAAGGTTCCTCTCAACCCTTCAGAAAACACATAGAGTTGATCTGTCTCTGGTCAAATCCCATTAGGAGCAGAACAGCTATGCCTAAAAATGTTATGATGGTTTCACGTCCAGGCTTCTCTGTCAGCCCCAGTACATGAAAAGAAGTGAAGTATCTCTCTGATTAGATTGTGATTTATTTTTGGAAATTAACTTCCTCACTTTTAAGGTGTTACGATAGAAGCCCATTTAACAACGAATTATGAGGCATCACCTAGCAAAGGAGGGTCTGAAGCCTGCTGTTCTCCTGAACATGCAAGGCAGAATAGACTCTGATTATGTGATTCATGCAACAAACCTTTTAAAGTTAGCCATATGAGAGATTTCTCATTTCCAAAGGGTCCTAGAGCAGATAAATTATTATTTTTTCATAATAAGAGAAATCCATATGAATGTAATGATGACTACTTGTTTATTGGCAATTTTTGTTGCTAGAACAATTCACTGCTTCATGAACAAATATACTGCTTTCAAATTCTGTCACTTCAGCTAATATTTTTCAGCAGAAAGGATTCACTTCAGCTGACTGTGACAATCAGCTCCATGTTTTAGAGTATTGCTTCAAAACTCAAGCTAGGATCTGCAGAGCATTTGTTTGGCAAAAGCCAGTGGTCACAGGCGATCACAGTCAGAGGTTAGGGGATGGGAAGAGGGTGATGGACCCCCTCATTACCTGGTATCCTAAGCTAGCCCATTTTTACCCTCCTAACTGCCACATTCAGCCCTCAGGGCTTCTGACAATGTCTGTGATGACATGCAAACAAGTTCTGTCAGAAAGCACAATGTGAACACATGGGCAGCCCTGGGAAGCTGCCTGCTAAGTGTGACAAAGGAGCCCTCAGCACAGTGCTGGCATATGGAAAGCAGGCATGAAATTATCCCATGGTTGAGCTCAGAACTGTGCAAAGCTTTTATACTGAGCTCAAAGTGCTAGGTGGTTACAAGTTCTTGTTTGTTCCAGCTGTGAAAGGACTAGCTAGTGTTGTCTTTCTCTGACAAAACATTACTAATGTTGAACAAAATTTTCCATTTTCCTTCTCACTCTTCTATTTACCTTGGCTCTTTTGTTGTAACTTATTTTCTAGGTTCTAAAGGAAATTGTAGGTGAATCCATATATATATTTTTAAAGTTCCTTTCTGAAATTTTTATACTGTTTAATTGCTTAATTTTCCTTAAGAAGGGTGTATTCATCATTTCGAGTTTGTCATGCAATGTTATTGTTCTAAAAAGAACATTAATCTAAAGAAATGTACTCTTACCTTCAGAGACATTTGAGGGTCTTCCTTAGGGATTAGTACCTTAGGTGATGTTCAGGGCAGCTGATGGCTGCTAGAAGATCTTGTGTGGCTTCACTTTCTCTTATGAAGCAGACAAGGCCTGATGGAAAAAGAACTCCTCTTTCTCAGCCTCACTGAATCATCAATAATACACTAATTAATAGAACTCAGAGTGGTATTAAAGTTGGGTCAGAATTTCCAGATTTTCTAGTTCCAGATTTTTATAATTCAATCATAAATACTATAGGGAAGAAATTAAACACATAGGTATCTTTAAGGCAAAGATATTTTACTGTTGACTTATCTTTCTAAAGAAAATGGAGAGTTGTGTTGGTTCCTGGTGACCTGTGAACTTTTCTGATGATGATGATGGTGATTTTCCTAAAAACTTTAATTTGGACAGTATTTCTTTCTTGAATTCATAAGGTTAATATGAGTGGTCTCAAATTTAATAATTTAGGACTTTTTTATTTTAAAAACAAAACAAAAGGATAGAAATGATACAGAATTTCAAAAAATAGGAAATTAATGCTAGTTAATATGTTGCATATTGTTATCTTAGAAGTAGTTTCGATTACAAGATTTAGGCATGAAAAAGTGTTCCAACTATCAAACAATGAAAGCAAAAACTATTTTTTGATAAACTTACAGAGATTAGTAATATAGTATCTTGTATACATATATATATGTAGATGTATGTAATCTCTTCCTTTGTTTCTTATCCCAGTTCCTTTCCCGTATCCCAGTTGTTCTTTCCTTTTGAGTACTTTCTTTCCCTTTCATTTTCATATTTATGAGTATGGTATCAAATGCTATCTATTTACCTATAAAAGCCTTAAATTTATCCATCTCTATAACTGTGTAACACTCCATTATATAAAAAAATCACATCTTTTTTTTTATCCATTCCGTGGTTGATGGGTGTTCAGGTTGTTTCCAGATTTAGCTATTACAAATTGTGCTGCTATAAACATGGGTGCACATATGTCACTGTACCATGGTGTTTTCAATTTCTCTGGGAAAACATCCAGAGGGAATAGCTGGATTCTTCCAATTTGTGGCCTAATTAAGGTGAAAACCCATGAACAGTCAACATAATTGAATTTTCAAATCCCACTCTGATTCTCCCATCTTAGTGTTTCTCTGTCCAATTACTGGACATTTATTCAGCATCTTTTTCTGTGTGCCAGTCACTTTGCTAGACACTGGAGACTGGCGTAGATAAGCCAACATCTTTGCCCTGCAGGATAACAGAAAATCACAAGATATTGTGATTCAAACAGTGATAGAAATTGTGATTCAAATAGTGACAGAGATGGTCCCTTACTAACATAGTGTT
Source organism: Hydrochoerus hydrochaeris (assembly GCA_004027455.1). Taxonomy (NCBI): domain Eukaryota; kingdom Metazoa; phylum Chordata; class Mammalia; order Rodentia; family Hydrochaeridae; genus Hydrochoerus; species Hydrochoerus hydrochaeris. The sequence continues at coordinate 221,767 of PVLA01000006.1, forward strand.
ATGGGGAATGAGTGCGTAAGCTACAGTGGTAAGTACATTGGTTTCAGGGGAAGACCCCTTGTAAAGGAGATTCTGAACTAAATTTTAAAGGGTAGAATTTAACCAGTAGAATGGGATCAGGCATTGCACATATAAAAAGTAGTATAATCCAAGGCATGGAGGAATTATAAATAAAGTAGTAATGCTAGCTACAGGAACAGAAGAGAGGTGGGGATGCTGGGTTCCTAGAAGATCTCATAAACTAGACTGCTACTGAGAAGCTATTATTACTGTTCTTGTTAAAGGCAATAAAGGCCTGAGCCAAGACAGTGTTAATTAGATTGATAAGCAAGGCAAAGAGATTTTAAAACGTATTTGTGATATAAGCTCAGTAGAATTTTGTAATGGTAAAAGAGTTGAGACAAGTCTAGGAAGCCTCCAAGTTTTCTAATATCATATTAGATAATGGTGTGTAGACAGGAGCTAAAATGGTCACCTCTACAGTTGTGGGATATAAGTTTGAAGTGACTATGGCTATGTTCACAGAAAGTTGGATGTATGAACCTGAGGTATAGGAAAACAGATGGGCCCTGAATATAAAAGTTGGAAGTCATCAAAATCTAGGTGGTACTTAAAGTCACAAGTGAAGGCAGATTGGATTATCCAGTAGAGAGACAGAGTCAGGAGACCAATATACTAAATACAGAACTATGAACAAGACCATTCTTCAAGAGGAAGATGGAGGAAAAAGGAATGAAGATAACACAACAGAAATCATCAAAGAGGTATGAAAAGAACCAGGTATGCATATTGTCATGAAGATGAGGAGCAAATTATGAATAATGAAGGACCAGTCAGTAAATGCTGCAGAGATGCCTGTGATGATAAAACTGGAATTTGCCCAATAAATGTAACATATCTTAGCATGCCTAGCTCCAACATCCTCTTCTTCTAGAGTTAGTTGGTCTTTACTGAAGATGCTATTAAGAGAGATATGTGGGCAGCAGAGACACACAAAAGGTTTAATCATTATCTTACCTACTTTGCCTTCTGGCTTGCCCTAGATACTAAGCTCTCCATAAGGCTATAGTCTTAGCTTGTGTGTGAGCCTGTGTCTCTGCATAGTTCCCCACAAAATAAGGTTTTCTGTGACCTATGCCAGTGATGCAAATATCCCAGTAATCAGAATGAGAGAAATTCCATTCCATCAACTGTGCAGCCAGCCACCTTTATCCTATATCAAGATGATTCTTAAATAAAGGCTCCAAGTCAAGGTCTCATGGCTGAGAGGCATGCAAGCAGTGTTGTTATGGTAGCTGGGAATATCTATCCCTAACCCAGAGTGATCCAAACTACTGGATTTTTAAATAGCTCAACTTGTTCTTTTGTTTTAAATTGTGATTTTATGGCTTCCCATCCCTGATCTGGTGGGAGCTGTCCAAGGTCTCATTCCAACAGCTTCCAACCTGCTTTTGACTAAAGGTTATAGATCTTTGGTGGACTTTAAAGACACATGGCAGATTATGTCTTTGAAGTGGTTAAGTCCTCATTTTTGACTACTGATCAAGACAGGGATAATCTGAAAAAGGATGAAGATTTGTGTGTGAGTTGATCATCTGTGTGAGGGGTGATTTTCTCATATGTACAATGCTTGGAATATGTTTCCATATTTATTAATTTGAGAATATAATAAGATGGCTAATTTGTGTTGCCACTTGGCCATTTTGAGGTACCACTTCACCTTGCTCCCATGTAGCTATTGATGATACAACACAGATTGATTACTGTGTCCTTCTCCACAAAAAATTACTATAGTCACTGTCAATTAACCTGATGCCATGGCATCAGGATATTAATAAAAGATATTTATTAGCCTACCATAGCCTCATCATGAATCAAAAATTATAGATATTATTAAACAGTAAATACATTTATTTTCTAAGTTATGTAGAATTATACTGAAAAAGCAAAATATATCTGAGTCATTAAAAACTACTATTCAAATGTGTTCCTCTCTGCAAGAGAAGTAGAATTAGTCACTCTATTTTTGTTCTTCACCCTGATGTTCAGTTATTAGCTGTAACATTGATGTTTGTATTATCCACATAATATTCTTCATATAAAGAGGGCCAATAGGTTATCCAGATAAACAGAACACACATATACATGCATTCATAGATGCACACATACACACGACAAAGACCTTTATATGAAGGATTGGCTTATATAATTATGGAGGCCAAGAATGCCTATGAGCTTCCATTTGCAAGCTGGAGACCTATTAGTAGCTACTGACATTGAGACACATGAAGGTTACTTGAAGAATTCAAGAGATTTCTTGAACCCTATTCCAAGATTTCTATTCAATAAATACATACTTAACTGCAGAAATCCAGATCAACCCTGATGATCTTTATGCAGACAACCTGAAGAACCCATTTTGAAAAATGCTCTATTAGAGGAATGATTTCCAAGATTGGGTATGCATGACCTTGCTACAGAGCAAATCTTTGTGTTGCATAAAATATTTTAGAATATTTACTTATGTTTATCTTTTTGGAGAATTTTTTATGATTATATCTCATACTCCAAATAACTACTTTGATGTTAACAACATGCAATGTATTAACTACAAATTGTTATTCTCCTATTATTTGGTTATCAAATTTTGTTTTTTCCACAATATAAAAGTAAAAAAATAAAAATTCTTAAACTTTGCTGCTGATACTTACTAGTGCCCTAACTGGATCTTTATGTGGTCACCTGGTACTAGACAAAGCCTGCAGCATCTCAAGAAGCTGAATGAGAGTGTGAGTTGATTTTAAAATAGCCTTAGAATGGATAATTTTTAGCAATAGAAAATTAACTTACAGTTTCAGAGCTTGAATGTATAATAAGATCAAGATGCCAGTGATACGGTGTCCAGAGAGCACTCTCTGCTTCAAATAGTGTCTCTTGCTTGGTGAAAGAGGGGAAGAAAAAAAGGGCCAAACTCCTATGAACTCTTTTGGAAGGAAACTGTGGCATTAATTTTGCCATCTCTGGGCCATAATACTTGAACCTCTCTAAGAAGAGAGGTTTATTTTGGCTCATGGTTTCATTCCATGGTCAACAGGGTCCAAGCAGAAACAGCATGGCATACAGACCTGGGTGGAGGGCAAACTAGTCATTCCATTGGCAGAAAGCAAAGAGAGAAGAGAGGAGCCTGAAGCAAAAACATGCTATAGGTCATTCTACCAGTGTCCCACCTCCAACCAATCCTCTCCTCCTAACAGCATAATTAGCCACTGAACTAATCAATGGATCAATCCGTGGATAGGGCCCACATGTTTTCATCTCTTTCCATACACATGAGAACTTGGGGGAATATTTTAGATCTAAATCATAACAGACACAAGAAAGTACAGCCCTCATAATTTAGTCATCCCACCTCTTCATAATATTACATTGGGGATTAAATTTCAACATGAATTTTGGAAGAACACAAACATTTAAACCATATTATTTAGTCCCTGGACTCCAAAGTTCATGTTCTTCTCACATATAAAATACATTCATTCTTATAGTTTAACTTGTTCCACCTAAATCCAAAATCCAAAATCGTATCTAAATATCTAAATCAGAGATGGGTAAGATCCAGAATATAATTCCCCCCGAGGCAAATTCTTTTCCAAGTTGTAAGCCTGTGAAGTCAAAAAAATTATGTACTATCAAAACATTGGTGGGACAGGCATATATATATATATATATATATATATATATATATATATATATATTTCCATCTTATTTGCTTTTCTCATTGTTGATACAAAAGACCTCAAACTCAAAATTAAAGCAAGAAAAGTTTATTTAACTCCAGTTTGTAGATATTTCAATCCATAATTGGCTGGTTCCAAGGCAGGGTTGCACACGGCAGAGAGGCAACAGTTCATGGTGGTGAAAGATAGCAAAAACAACAAGCAAGAAAGAGGGGGAAAGCCTCTTTCTGACCCTTATATTGTATTCAGGCTACCAACCTAAGGGCAGGGTAGCATTCACATCCTTAATTCCAGTATTGGACCATGAGTCAATCACAAACTCTAGATTTGGTTGTCTTCACTCCCATCCCATGACCACATGAGGCATAGGGGGACATCTGTATTCAAACCATAACATTCCACCCCTTGGCCACCAAAAGACTCATCTACATTCCTTTATGCAAAAAGCATTTATCTCTTCTCTAAGAGTTCCTAAAATCCTAACAGTTTCAGCACTGCTGAAATGTCCAAGTCTCAAGTATCCTCTGAGATATAAGGCAAACTCTTAGTCATGAACTGAGAGTTCCTGTGCGAATGAGAAGGAAGTTTAACACTTCCAACATTCAATGGCAAAAGATAGGTATTTCCATTTCAAAACTTACAAATGGTGGTACAAAAGAATGGGACAAAAGCAAGCCCAAAATCCAGCAAGGCAAAAATTAAGTTCTCTGGTTCTATGAGCAGTATCCAAGGCAATGGCAAGATGTGAGCTCCAAAGGGATTGGGATGTGACTCCATCTCTTTGGGACTGCTGGTGGATACAGCTCCCATGGCTTCTCTCTTGGGCCCACTCTGCTTCCTTCTTATAGTTTTCTTCAAATGATCCACATTCCTGGTTTCTCTAAACTTCTGGGGTCTCCACTGCACTTTTGGGTTCATATTCACAGCTTTACATACTGTCCTCTCAAAGGCACACTGCCTGGCCTCCCAGGCCTTCTTTTGAAATTTTGGTGGAAGCCTTCCTGACCCTACAAGTCTTCCATTCCACATGCACCTAAAACCAGCACCCTGTGGATGATGTCAAGGTATGCTGCCAGCTGGAACAGTAGCTAGGCTTACGTCTCTCATGGACATAGAAGTTGAGTGCTTGGATCTCTGATGATGGAGGTGGGGACTGGGTTTAAAAGCAAAAATAGCCAGGTATTATCACACACACACACACACACACACACACACACACACACGTGTATGCATACACGACATAATCCCAGCCCTCTGGGACATTGAGGGAGGATTGCAAGTTTGAGCCCAGGCTGAGCAACTGAGTAATTTATGGAGACCCTGTCTCAAAATAAAAAAAATAAAAAGAACTGGAGATGAGGCTCAGTGTGCAGACCCTGGTTTCAATCCCCAATACCATTAAAAAAAATAAAGCACAAGCATATCATTCATCACTTTTCAATTTTTTTCTTTATGCCTCTCTTCTGTATATTAAGTATTCTGACCTAATTGTCATTTTGGTCTGTTTCTTTTCATATGTTTTATTCTGATTTTTGTAACTGTTATGTTAACCTTCCCTGGGAAGGTGTTTAGAAATGTGCCACTGTACCAGGAACCCAATTCTGTGTCTCTGAGCCTCTGTTTCTGAGTCTGAAAGCTCCCTGGAACCAGGAGTGCTCAGGCCACATGTACAAACCTGTGAATACAAACACCATTTATTTTCTTTCCATTTAATACAAGCAGGTAAGACTACAGTTTTTTCAAAAGCACATTTATGAGAAGAACATAAAAGGAAATAAAGGAGATACCAGATCATCGAAGTAAATGGGAATTTCCAATATTTTTTCCAGTCATTATTTAAGCACAGTCTTTCAATATGATTTTGCACATTCCTGCCCAAAATGACTTCAGGTTGGATTCTGAGGCCTGCTTTCAAGTTGTCATTTGCTGAAGTTCAGAGTGCAGATTCTGTAAAATTTTTTCATTTAGAGAAAAATAGCAAAACAAAAAAGGGTAGAAATAATACAGAATTTCAAAAAAAAGTAAGAAATGACTAATCAAAAAAGTTCACAGTAAGAAATCACTAGCTGATAAATTACATATTGTTATCTTAGAAGTAGTTGTTCAAGTTACAAAATTAAAGCATAAAAATGGACAATAAATGACAGTGCAAACTATTCTGTTTGATGAACTAACAAAAACTTAGTAATCTGATTATCTATCTTGCACACTTAAATATACATACAGTTATATCCTTTAGAGCATTTTATCTTTCATTATTACACTATATTATGTATTCAAAGGTTCCAGCTTTTGTATCATGAGGACATTGTACTCATCAGTGGGTTCATCTAATGATGAATTTAGAGGCTGAATGTTTTGATAAGAAGTGGGCTCCAGTTACAAGTGAGACATTGGGAGCATGACCTTGGGGGATGCATTTTGTCCTTTTCTCCTCCTTTTTCTTTCCCTCTGTGCTTTCTGGCTATGATAGGCTGAAGAGCTTTCTTCTGCCATACTGCTCTTCCTTGGATCCAGCTGATTTTGGACTGAATCCCCTGAAAACTGTGAGTCAAATAAATCTCTCTTGCTTTAAATTGTAGGTGTTGGATATTTTGGCCCAGCTATGGATGAGTGACTAATACAGTACTTTAAGGACACACATTGGATTAGAAAACTTTTGATGTCCTCTCTATTTTATTTCCCTATCCCTCCAAACAGATTTTTAGTCAAGATTGTTTTACCAATTTTGAAATACATCATTCTGATTTATTTATGGCCTATCCTTGGAGTTTTCTCTAGTACTCCCAATTGATACAAATACTCCTGGCTTCCTAGGGCACCTCAAATCCTTCTTTCTCTAAGGAACTCTTTAAACCATGGGTAGCAGGAAATTTGGGTATATCTCAAATCACAACCTAAAACTAGCTGCTTGCGTTGTCTGTGGAAATGAATAGGATAACTCTGTGAAAAGTTATTTGGTTGGTGTACATCCCTTAAGAGACTTTTCTGGGATTCTTTTTCTTCTTGTATAGTTCATCAACTTCTAGAACCATCCTAGACTTTACAATATTTTACCTATTTCTGAACCATTGCAATATCTTATCCATTTCTGAACCACTACTATTTCTAAACCATTAATAAACCTTAATCCAATGTGTAAATAAATCTCAGGACCCAGTGCAGGATTGTCCATATGTCAAAATGTATCTCACATAGTGCTAACAAGGCATCTCATTTCTCAAAGTTCAATGTATTTTTGAATTGGTATCATAATATATAGCTGTGATTTCAAGGCAACACAGAAAACTGCAAAAGAAAACTAAGGTTGAACTAATAATGAATTTGGAGTGTGATCAGACTTTTGGGTGCTTTATAAATACATATCAAATATAGTCAGGTTACTGAGGCTTAACTTTGATTAATATGTGTGCTTGGCTACTTTCTCCTTTAAGTGAATGTTGAAAAGGTAATGTCCTTTGAAGCAGTTGAACTTCTATTGGAAAATATGTTGCTTTCCAAAATGGTTAAAGGCCAGAAAGAGCAGAGAACTCTGGTTGTTTGTCTGGAATCTAAATATTTTCTCTCCATGCTCTTGGCTTTCTAAACTCAAGATATTATAATTTATTGGTTCAGTATAGGTTTAAATAATAGACTTGTTGACATATAAATTACACACATACATTCACTTTGTCTTAGGACCTAGAAGGTACAGGGGGAATGCTTGTTGATAATATTATTGTAAATGTTTGATAATACTATTTTAAATGTGTGATAATATTATTTTAAACACATGGATATTTGTATGTTTCTGCTTTTCATTGTTTTGATATTGTTTTCATCTTGTTTTAATCTCAGAGGAATCCTTTTACTCAGATGCTTGTTCAAAGCTTTCTATTGACCTTACTTTGTTCTTCAGTTTCTACTTGTCACAATTCTAATGCTAACTTCTGCCATTGGTCCGATTGTTTTTATTGATTTCTCCTTCTGTGAATTGCTCAATGATATTGAGAACATTTTCAAGGCCTTAATATATTCCTCAGCTGAGGAGGTAAGGAAATTGTTTGGACATAATTATGCATCCCATCAAATCCTTTGAAAGTCAATAACATCTAAAAGTAGATGAAACAGTAATCCACTTTATCATTAAATTAACTTTCACTAGTCAAAGCAGAATATCTAAAGGCAAGAGAAATCACCAAATAATGTGATAGACAGAATAATGCTCCCTTCTGTATACCCTAAGACATTTATACCATAATCCCAAACTTTGAAAATGTTACCCTCCATTGTTGATTTAATAAAGGTATAACTCTTGGGATGAGGAGAATATTTTGAATTATTCAGATGGTCTAATCTGATCACAGAAGTACCATTTTTAAAAATAGTAAATTTCTCAACCATGGTTAGATGGCAGAAGAAGAGCTAGAAAGAGATTCAACTTACTGGCTTAAAGATAGAGGGAGGGGACCACATGCTGTGCAGTTCGGCTTTGCTCTAGAAGGTAGAAAAGGCAAGGGAAAAAATGATCTTTTCAAGGCTCCTAAAAGGATCACAGATTTGTTGACACACTGGTAGAGCTGAATGAGATCCATGTCAGACTTTTGACTGACTGTAAAATATAGAATGTGTGTTGCTAATCCATTAACTTTGTAGTAATTTATAATCAGCAATAAAAAGCAAGCTCACTGTATTTCAAAGACTCCATTGCCTCTGGAAGTGTGGTCATTATGTTTTGTGTCTAGAAGGACCTACAACGGAGTCAAATGCTGCACATGTACTTAAAGCTAAGGATCTCTGGACAATGGGAGTCTCTAAATGCTCTAATTGTTATTTGCTTTGGAGTCACCTCTTCTATGAAATCTTAGAACTTTTTGGCAATTAAAAATTTTTCACTCACAAATGATCTTTATAAAATGCTAGCTGGATGGTACTTCTCATCTTAAGGTCCTTTAGTTCTTCATTTCTTTCACAAAAACTCAAGGTTCTTAGCATAATCTACAAGATTATTCAAGAAATTGCCCCTACCTACTCTCCTGACCCTTCCACTTTAGTACTTCTATGTTCCAGACATATCATTGCTTGGCATTCTCCTAAGAAATCATGTCCTTTCTTCTGGCCTTCACTGGATGACTGTGCCAGCCCCTTTCCTGTGACTTGTTTCTATTTGCTTACAACTCTAGTCATGCCCCACATTGCTTGATTCTTTGTATTCCCATACAATATTCAACTTAACTTTATATTAGCACTTCTACTGCATTGCCACTCATTACCGAGTCTATATTTTTTGAGTTTTTTTATAGAACAGAAGAATGTCTTTCAGCTTTAATGTTAATGACTACCTTGTCACCCAGTACCTGGAAAGTGCTCAGTAAGTACTTGCTGAATTGTTTTTGCTAAATAAGTACCTGCTCATATACTTGGACACTCTGAAGTCTCCATCAGGAACCAAGAGTTTAGTTTGGGCATTAGAAGAGTTAGTGCTTTCTTTTAATCCTTTAATAGTGTTTCAGGAGTTCCCAAATCTTTTCTTTTCCTCCTCTGAGTGTATTTCCCTGACAGAAAAAGTAAAGCAAAATTTGGAGCCATAATTTTTAACCAGGGGCCCTGATATCCCCTAGGAATATCATGTATGGGTTTGTGGAACTCTACGCATCATCTAATATATGTCCATGGCTTGCCTATATTTGTGTTTTAGGAAGAGAGTTAGAAACTTTTATAATATTCTCAAACAAGAACTGTCTAGGGATTCTTTTCTAACAAGTAATGGTGCAGCTAGAGAAATATGCTCAAATAAGCTTTCCCTATCTTTAGGTAACTCCAGTTCAATTTCAAGTTTCTCCTTTTTTGGGAGTTTTTGATACCATATTTGTACCCAAAGGAAGAAATCATTTCTACTTTTGCTTAATAAGCAGTTTGAGGATGTAGCTTCCCTGGGATGTGGTCCAGACTATTTCTTCCCAGTTTACAGTGGGTATTATTATGATACACTTGTGGCAGACACATCGGGTATCAGAATCAGAATAACCTAAACACTATGACTTACATGAGACATTTTGTTTTCTTGAAATTAACAAGGAAATTGTTTCATCATCTACTTTGAAGAAAGTATTAGGTAAATTATAATCACTGGACTAAATTACTTTGTTCTAACTCTGAGAAAATAGTCATTTAATATAGGACATTCTACATTTATAGAACCACTTGAAATGAGAACAGAGGATTTCTTACTTGGAAAATATTCTCTACCTACCATTCCCTGTCAAGTGTAATGAAATGGGAAGAGATAAATGTGATTGTGGATCTAAATCCTTTGGTTAAATGGTAAGCAGTCTTCTGAATCTGGACACATGGTGTGTTCTCCAAACAGCAGTACACTTGCCTGTGGAAGTACTTCTGCAAATAAATCACAAAGTTACAATCTTGGCATTTGAATAGGGGCAAGAAGTAGAACAAAATATCCCTTTCCCTAGATTAATATCTACGTCTCTATGAACTAATTTGGGGTTCTAAAGGGACTTTCTTGATAATTTGGGAATTTATTTTTCCTTGAGAAATGAAAAATTTCTGATTGCTGCATGCAAAGGTCATTTACAGTTGTAAAAACTGTGACAAGAATAAGGAAGACTTCCTGTGAAGTCTTAGTATCTGACTGCATTTGATGCTGCAGTAGTAATTTGGCATGTATAGAAAGCAGGATGAAAGAGCCAGTACAGCAATTTTAATTCATTCATTCATTCATTCATCCACTCAAATGTCATTTTTGTATTAAGAGCATTCGCAGTGAAGTGTTGTACTAAGAACTGAAACTCTTCCAGACAAATTTGCTATAAGGAGTCAATTATTCTAGAAACCATCAGTAATAGCCCCTTACTTTGTTTATCCTGCTGCATGCTAATTATCCTATATTGATTCAATTTGTATTAATCCTACTTTTGTCACAGGCGTAGCTGTGCCCCTGGTGTTATTAGATGGAGATGATGGAGCATCTGTCCCTAGGGAGCTTGCTATTTACTGTTTGGTTTCCTCTAAGCCCCTGCACAAAAACAGGTGAGTTATAGATGATAAATAAAAGTGTTTCCTCTCCTGTGCCTTCCTTTTCCCCTAGAGGAAGAGAGCTTCAATATAAAAGTTTGGTTTCTATAGTCTGACTAAGCAGCAAGACAAACCCAGCTGGGCTGTAAGGGATTGATGGTCTCTTGCTTAAATTCAGGTTCCAACAAAAGTCTTCAGTCATCAGAATATTCTGGAATTAGCAAATCATAGAAAATAATCTTAGGAGGTTATTTCTCCCTATTTTTCCTCTAAATAGTGTAAGATCTCAACCAGTCTATTGAACAAGATTCAATTTATAACACAATTTTCATTTTATCTTAAATTGTACATATTTTGAGTCACTCCTGTATTCTGAAGTCCACTTTCTTCCTACCTTCTAGCATTCTGTGCCATTTTAAAAATGTTTTGTTTTTATTAGTACATGTTTTCCCTACATAATGATTGCATTCATCATGGGGAGTTAATAAATGTACATAACACATCTTAATTCTTTTTAAATCCCTTTCCACTTTTCTTCCTTTCTCCTCCTCCATCCTTTGGCCCTCTTCCCATTTGTGAAAGATCCATCTCCTTGTTTCCTTGTAATCTATCTTTAAAAAAATCTTTATTTATACTTTTTATTTATACTATGGTTTATCATATAAGAGAAACCATATGATATTTAAGCTTATGTGTCTGATTTATTTCACTTAAAGTTATGACCTCAAGGTACACCCATTTTCCTATAAATGGCTCAAATTTATCTTCTTTGTAGCAGAATAATACTCTATTGTATAAAAATACCACGTTTTCTTTATCTATTGATCTGTTGGTGGACACATTGGACACTTTGAAGATTTAGCTATTATGAATTGTGCTGCTATAAACATGGGTTTGCATGTATCTCTGTAATATGGTGTTTTAATGCTTTGGGGAAGATATCTAGAAGAGGAATAGCTAGGTCAAATGAAAGTTGTTTTTTTTTTTTTTCAATTGGTACCAGGGATCGAACTCACGACCATGCGCTTGCAAGGCAGGCACTTATGCTGTTGAGCTTAATCCCCAGCCCTTCAAATGAAAGTTTTAGTTTAGTTTTTTAGAACTCTCCATACTGATTTCCATAGTGGTTGTATTATCTTACAGTCCACCAACAGTATAGGATAGTTCATTTTTTTCCACAACCTCCTTGACATTGTTATTATTTGATGTCTTGATGATAGCCTCCTTGCTAGAGTAACATGAAATCTCAATGTTGTATTGAGATTTGCATTTTTTTTAAAAATTGTATTTTTCTAGCGGAAAAAATGAGTTGAACATTTTCATGTATTTATTGACTATTCATACCTCTTTTTCTGAGAAGTATCTGTTCATTTCAGTTGTCTGTTTTGAATTGGGTCATTTTTTAGCAGTCTAATTTTTTCAAGTATTTTTTATATATGCTAGATGTTAGTCCTCTGAGGAGTAACTGAGGAGCTGGAAAAAAGTTTCCATCCCACAGGTTGTCTCTTCATTCTGTTATTGTTTTCTTTGCTGTTTAGAACCTTTTTAATTTGAAGTGATCCTATATATTGATTCTTGATGTTGTTCTTGTGTAATTGAGATTCTATTTGAAAGTCTTTGCCTATGTCAATCAATGTCTTCGAGAGTTTTATCTGTTTTACCTTTCAGCAGATTGTTTCTGTTTTAATAGTGAAATCTTTAACCATTTTGATTTTAGGTTAGTACATGGTGAGAGATGTGGGCCTAGATTCAGGCTTCTCATGTGCATAACTAGTTTTCCCATTTGTTAAAGAGGTTATCATTCTCCCAGTATATGTTTTTGGTCTGTTTGTTAAAGATAATATAGCTGAATGTGCCTGAGGTTGTTTCTGCATGTTCAGTTTTGTTCCATTGATTCCCTTGTCTGGCTTTTGTATCAGTACCATGCTGCTTTTTCACTTTAGCTTTGTAATTCTGAGATTGTGATGCTTCCTGCTTTTCTCTTGTTATCCAGAATGCTTTTGCCATTTTGCATCTCTTCTGGTTTGATGAGAGTTTTAAGATTGTCTTCTCTAGTTCTGTGAGGAATGCTGTTGATATATAAATTGAGATTGCATTAAATATGTGTATCAGTTTTTGAAGTATGGCCATTTTGACAATATAAATTCTGCCTATTGAAGAACAGGAGATGTCTTTCTATTTTCTAATGTCCTCTTTAATCTTCTTTCGGAGGACAGGCTTTTAACTACAGAGATCTTTCACTTCCTTGGTTAGATTAATTCCAGTGTATTTAATTTTTCTTGATGTTGTCAAGGATGATAATTTTCTTAATTTTTTCTTGGTGTGCTCATTATTACTGTAAAGAAACATTTTTGATTTTTGTGTTCATTTTATATCATGCAATAATGCTAAATTTGGTTATTAATTTCCAGGGTCTTTGGTGGAAGCTTTTTAAATCTTCTATGGAAGATCATGTTGTCTACAAATCAGAGTGGTTTGAGTTTTTACTTTCCTATTCATATCTTTTTTTCCCTTTCTCTTGCCTGATTATTCTGGCTAAGGTTTTGAGTAGTCTGTTGAACAGGAGTAGTGATAGTGGGCATTCTTGTCTTGTTCCTGATTTTTAGAGGAAAAGCTTTCAGATTTTCCCCATTGAATATGATATTGGCAGTAGGTTTGTCACAAATGGCTTTTATCAGATTGTGATAAAGTCTTTTTATACTTACTATTCTCAGGGTTTTTACAATGAGAAATTGGATTTTTTTTTGTCAAAGGCTTTTTCTGTGTCTGTTGAAGTGATTATGTGATAGTTATTCTTGTATCATGTGATGTGTTACGTTTATTGATTTACCTGTTGAATTATCTTTGAATCTCTGGGATGAAACATACTTTGTTGTGATATATGATCCTTCTAATGATTTGTTGCATTATATTTGTCAATAACTGGTAGGATTTTTGCATCTATGCCCGTTAAAGAGATTAGTCTCCAGTTTTCCTTTTTAGTAGAGTCCTTGTCTGGAGTTAGAATTAAGATAACTAGATTTTAGGAATGAGTTAGGAAGTACTCTTTCCTTTCAATTACACTAAAGAATTTGAAGAAAATTGGCATTAGATCTTCCATGCATTCTTGTAGAATTCAGCCATGAATCCATTGGGTTCTGGGTTCTTCTTAGTTGGTAGGTTTTTAAATTACTGCTTTAATTTCCTTGCATTTTATTGGCTTGTTCAGGGTTTTATATCTTCTTCATTCAGTCTGGATAATTCATATGTATTTAGGAATTTATCTGTTTCTTGTGGATTCTTTAGTATATTGAAGCTTATGTTTTCGAAGTATTTACTAATGATCTTCTAGATTTTGAAAATGTCTTTTGTGATTTTGCCCTTTTCATTTCTAGTTGCCCCAGTGTAGATCTTTTCTTTCCATTTTGGGGGTAATATTGTCCATTGGTTTATCCGTTTTGTTTATTCTTTGAAAGAACCAGCTCTTCAATTTATTCCCTGTGCTAGCTTTGGATTGGGACTTTGGTTCTTTTTGTAAGACCTTGAGGTGCATCATTAGATTATTTATTTGAACTTTCTTAGTTTCTCTGATGTGTGAATTCACTGCTATAAACTTCTGTGTTAAGACTGCTTTCGATGTGCTCAATAGATTCTGGAATATTATATTGGCATTATAGGATTGATTGTATGAACTAATTTATTTCTTCTGTGATCCATTAATTTTTCAAAGTGCATTGTTTAACACATTACTGGTGGTTTGAGTACTGGTAGTACTTGCATAACTGTCCCATCAGGTAGCTTAAACTATTGATGGTTAGCTATTTAACATCAAATGAAATTCAAATTAGACCCACCTGGTGTGAAATATATGAATCTCCATGTGATTGCATAATTTCTGTGGTTTCTTTTGCCATTGAATTCTAGTTTCATTGCACTATGATCTAATAATATACATGAGATAATCTTGATTCTTTTTTATTTATTTAGGCATGCTTTATGGGCTAGTGTGTGATCCATTTAATATAAAGTTTTCTGTGTTGCTGAGAAGCTATTTTGTTGTTTTGGGGTAATACACTCTGTAAATATCTATTAAGTTCATTTGTTCAAATATGTACTTAATGCTGATATTTCTTTGATTTTTTTTGTCTAGTTTATCTGTGTATTTGTGATGGTGGAGTATTAATGTCCCCCACTATAATTATGTTGATGCTTGTCAGACCTTTTCTGTCCAGTAGTGTTTTTTTATAAAATGTGGGTTCACTGGTGTTTGGTGCATTTATAATCGTTACTCTTCCCATTGAATTGTTCCTATAACTAATATATAGTGACCTGCTTTGCTTCTCCTGATCAGCTTTGGCTTGCAATTTACTTGTAGGATCACTTTTCTTGCTCATTTTCAGGTTTCTATTGCATGGAATATTGTATTCATTCTTTAATTGTCTAGTGTATGAGTGTGTTCTTAGATTAAATGTGTTTATTTAGACAAAGAAGCAAAACAGAAAAAAAGAGTAGACATAATACAGAATTTTTAAAAACATTAAGGAACCAGTAGTTGATAAATTGTTTATTATCTTAGAAGTAGTTGTTCAAGTTATAAAATCAAAACAAAAAGTGGACAATCAAGCAATGACAGTACCTCATAAGTGAAATAAATCAGACTCACATTTGTAAATGTCACATTATCTCTCTAGTAAAAAAAAAAAAACTGAAAGAATAATAAGATTCAAAATGTATAATAGACATTGTGGTTTTGTTTTTTGACCCAATCTGCCAATCTGTGTCTTTTGATTGGGGAACCAACACCATTCACATTGCATTGAAGATTATTATTGAAGGATATTGACATTATTCCCATTGCATTATTTTTTGTTATTGATTTCTTTTATTGTTTTTCCATGTTTTGCTTAATTGCTCACCCTATTTAATGTTTTCAATTTTTTACTGGGATTGTTGATTTATTGTCTCTAGTATTTCCTTGAGGTTGTTTTAAAGTGCTGGTTTGATTTTTAAAAAGATATTAATAGTGTTATTTGATGTTGAGTTTAAGGAAGTTTTCCTAGTCAAAAAAGATCTCATTTAAAATCCCTTGTATATTTTAGCTTTATCAGTAAAAAGAAAATAAAGAAGATGTGCATAAGTCTTATTGGTGGTTTATTTATCATTTATTATGGTTAATACTCTGTATTTAGAAGAAAAATACACTGGCTTATTTTAATATTTTTATCTATTTGTAATAGAGGGGAAAGGAAAGTTAAAATGATAAAGGCTAATCTCTACTTTAGTGTGGCAGATGTTTGACATTTGCAAAACTAGATAAGGAATAATGTGGTCCTATTCTTTACTATGATTGTGTCTGCTTTTGTAACACTTATAACACTGCATTATAATTACTCATTGCCTTGTGTTTTAAATATAAGACTCTTCTCCATGACAGTGAATATTTTTACTGTGTGTCACTGCTTTACTGGTTAAAAATATGCTTTGGATTTAAAAAATGAAACACAACTCAGACTTGCAAACCAGAAGAGGATATTTATTGATTCAAATATCCAAACTATCTAGGTTTCAGACAGGCCTCAGTCCATTACTATCACTTCCTCTTTTCCTCACTGCCTCTCACATAGATGGTACATTGACTGTGTTTTCCCTCATGGAAGAAGATCTCTTTCAGATATCTAGAGAATATGGTCACATGCAGCTGAAGCATACTTGTGCTGGAAAAATGAGTGCATAAATTTTTCCAATAGACTATTTCCTAGGCTAGGTAATCTTTCCTTCACCCTTTCAACTCATCAAATCTTACCTTTTGTTTTTCCTTGATCACTCACCAGTTCATTGCAGCCATGATCTGCTTTTTCACCATTAGATTCATAGTTAATTTTTTTTGCGGTGGGGGGTAATTCATTTGAGGATGAGGAATTGCCTTGAATGTTTTGTACTGTTTTCTTGACTTTATTTGACTCTTGTATTACTATTTAACTGAGAGAAAATTACTAAATACTTGAATTTCTAGAAAAATCTCTACTGCCTGACAATTTTATATACTTTCTTATATATGTTGCACTGTAGATTGATGATTTGAATGAGACTAATGGATCTCCTTCTTACTAGGTGATTCATAATCTTTGCATCTGTTTCTTCATATATAAAACACAGATAACAGAACTGTCTGCTTCAGACTCTTGTGTTAATAAATTACATCACATTTATATAAATTGTTGTAATTTTTTGAGGACTGAATTTTGCAATTAACAAAAGATGGTTATTGCTCAGAATTCTGAATAAAGCCCCATTATTGTAGAAACAAGAGCCTAGGTCTGAAATTGGCCCAGGGAATCTTAATTTCTAGCAGTTACTAAAGGCAAATCTGAAACAACAAATGGATCATAGGACATAAAATGTAACAGATAAAAAGTGATTTTTGATACTTGCCTATATTTCAAATAATTTCTATTATTTAATAATTCATTTAGCCAAAAAATACTTATCACTAAGAACAAATAAGGCAAGTTGCCTAGTTTGCCTATCTCCAATAGTGGTTTGAATAGTACAGGAAATGATTCTGGAACTATAGTTAGGTTTAAAACTTACCTATGAATCTTGTTAAAATATGAACTACAGTCTTTGGACCACACTTTGAAAGCCAGTGACATATATGAAAACTGTCTGAACTGTAATAATTATTCTACCTAGGTAATGGAAATATTTTGTTTCACTGCACTAAAGGCAGGAATTAGTGACATTAAGGAAGATCCATCCAGCAATGTCTATATCATTCTATGATGGAGCAGAAAGTTACCCAGATATGCAATAGGGGAATCTAATGCCCTGGAATAAAAATGTAAAGTCCAAGTTTGAGAAACTAGACTGGTAACAGCAGTTTTACTCTCAAGCAGAAATCAACTGTGCAGGAGCTCCTGAATAATTTTCATTGTGTTTGGAACATAGAATTCTGCCCCTATGGTATCTTTAGGTGAGCTAGTCCTTCCATCCTCCCAGTTATTGGGAGATATAAGGTTTAAAAGAACACTTTTCTGACTCTACATATTGATTCTGGCAAAGCTATTGATCAGTTTTGCATTGAGGGGCCTTTAATTATTAGGCTTCTTTTTAATGTTCCTAAATCTAGCAGTCTTATGAACAATATTCTAAATGGAGTGGCTTATAAACTTATCTTACATTTGTAATCATCATTTCAGAGACACATTGCATTACCTAGATATAGATCAACTTGAATATTTTCTCCCTTCAGCAGGATGGTCTCAGCAGCTTCTTTGTTGGGAGTACCCTGGTCTGCTGGACTACTGGACACTAAATGACCTTAATGATTCTTCACTAAGAGGCAGACCTAGTCATCTGAATTGTTTTAGGATTTTCTTCTAGTCTAGACACTTCTTCTCTTTTCTTTTTTTTTATTTTAAAGAGGATAAAGCCAAGGAAAAAGCAGAATAAAACCAATCAAAATAAACTAGTATAAGTGATGTAGCACTTCAAAACAACATGAATAGTTACCATAATGCCTTTTGTTGTCTTCAAAATAGCTGCAGATACCTTCAGGCATAGTAAAAATCAAAAAGAACAGAATAGAGTAGAAATAATAAAAACAAAACAATGGATGCAATAAAGGACTTAAAAATAAGCTAATATTAAATCCAAAATGGTTATCATAATCTGCCTTGTTATCTTTTAAATAGCTGCTTGTGCCATCAGCTTTAATATAAACAAAACAGAAGAATAAAACCCACCCCAGGATAATAATGAGTGACATGGTTTCCAGGAGGGGATCACCTCCTGGTGAAAACTGGTTCTCTCCCCTGTAGTCTGCAAATGGCACTGACTCACTGAGAGAGGCTTGGGTGAGGCTGTTCCCACTCTGGCTGTGGCCTGCATGTCTACACACTTTCTTAAAACAGAAAAGTTAAACTGAGGTAACTTTTTTGTAGAACAAAGAATGTCACATTGCACTTCAGTTACAGAAATAAGAAAATAATCAACATTTTTAAGAAAACTATAGGAATATATTTCCCAATAATAACTTTCTCCTAAGGA
The DNA here is from genome assembly GCA_004027455.1 of Hydrochoerus hydrochaeris. Classification (NCBI taxonomy): domain Eukaryota; kingdom Metazoa; phylum Chordata; class Mammalia; order Rodentia; family Hydrochaeridae; genus Hydrochoerus; species Hydrochoerus hydrochaeris. The sequence goes on from PVLA01000006.1 coordinate 240,546, forward strand.
ACTTCCATATCTGTTTGCTTATATCCACCAACTCAGTAGTTTAGATTTTGCTAAATGAATATTTAAATGTTTAAGAATTTTCTGGGACTTATTTTGCTATTTACATGATTCTATCTTAGCCAAGAGGTTTTATATATATATATATATATATATATATATATATATATATATATAATCTGTAAATTAGACTCGACACAATGGAATCTGATTCATCACTTTTCTAGGTAATAAAAACATATTTTTCATATATTTCCAGATTCCAGTGTAAGAACAGACACCAATTAAGCAAACCAACATTTTTACTGGAATATTGCCTACAAAGACACCATTTAATAATGTCTTATATATTGTTCATGAAAACTGGATTAAGTTAAAAGGTATAATATTATAAAGTAAGGTTTTCATTTATAGATTTGGAGCAGAGATACAATACATGCAGGAATTTATGTTAAGGGATCCAAGCAACTGGTAGAAACCCCATAATTCCTTTGATTTCGAACAGCCCCCTGAATTAGATCACAGAACCTTTTCTAAGAGATCAGGCCACACCTTTTCTTTTCCTTCTTTGCAAACAAACAAATATTTGCCTAACTAAATGCAAAGAAAGATTTTTTTATTCAGAGATTAGTATATAGCAAGAAAGTCAGACATCATCCTTCATGTTTTATAACATCTAAAAAAGACAGGAAAAACAGAAAAAGCTTTATAGTGAAAAAGAGATGGCTTTAGTTACGCTTGAATTAGAAGTCATTAGCTTGGAGAAGCTGGAAGTGAGCTAAATAGAAGTGGACTATCTTAGGTAGTTGTCTTGGGGAGCACATTTGGTGCTGTCTGCTTGGTTCTGTGCTGGAAGACAACAATCAATAAGAGAGCTAGAAATCATTGTCCAAATCCTAATCAGTGTGGTATGATTGCTGCAGAGACTGTGGTTTACTTTCTTGAGTTGATGCTACAGAATTTGTCATCAGAACTGTCATATGTGTTCCGGATTTTGTGTATGGGTGTGTTCAGTCTCTTTACCCATTTTCCCCTTTTGGCCATTGTCTTTTGTGACAGCTCGAGTAATTCATGGCAAGCTAGAGATTCAGATTTTTACCTCCTGGCGATTGTCTAGATGTCTCCATTGGCAATAGCATCATGATAATTTATTGACTTTTTAATTGCTTTATTATCATGACAATCATCTGAGAAATGGCAGCCATATTAGAAGAATTAATCCTCTGGATAGACTGTAATGGTCCAGCAACATGATTACAATGACAAAAATTATAACAATTAATAATGTGTGTGATACTTTGGTACTGGAAATCCTAACTGTGCAACTCAGGCCAGGAGATCAAATTGGATTGGCCTGTATATAAACCTTTTTTATTTGCTAAATCTAAATACAGTAGAAAGTATTAGGTATGGAATAGACATCACTATGGCTAGACAATATGAAATCTAGATCACTGTAACTGCCCATTGCTGCTTTTGCTAATGATTTTGTACTAAACTCTGACCTCTGTGGTAGAGGTGGCATTATTAACAACTTCTGCCAGTGTTGGTAATGAATTTGTTACAGTTTTTTATTTGAATAGTTTCTACAAATGTAAATAATATTTTGATTGTTTACATGAAGGATAAGATGGTAATTACCCCATACAGATGCCCAACTAATCAATAATGGAGTTCATTTTGGAGTTTTTAATCTGAGCTAGAAGTCTTATTGGAGTCCCAGTGACAATTAGGGTCTCCATAGACAAGTGTGAGAACATTATTCCTAACATACACAGCATGGTTTCCCGAGGCAAAAAAAGATAAGCATATTGACTTCAGAGTCAGTATTGTTCTGTAGGAGCACTGGGAAAGAGGAGTTGTTCATATAACTTACATTTTGAATCTCTTTTGGTTTTTTACAGGCATTTTTTGACCTATTACCTAAGAAAGTTGTTGATTTAAAATTTAGAGTTATTTAAAGTCTAATCAATATATTATAATAATTGGTTTCTTTTTTATTAAAATGAGACACTATTAGGTTAATTTGTTTAAGGTTATTTTCTATGTAGGTACAAGAGGAAATGATACTATAATTCTCTGTGGTGAGACTGGAATTTCCCAGAGATTTTTTTTTGTTTGTTCTACAGTTAGGTTCTGGTGATCAGTGGTGTATCAGCAGTCATTTAGATAAGTTACTATTTGGGATAAGTAAAGAACGATTTTAGAATAAATATGTTCTGACATAATAATCATAGTAAGGGGGGAAGAAAAAGAGGAAAGGGGCCAATATAGATGTATGACAATTGGAAGTCTATATAAAATGAGAAAAAAGTTATAATCAAGGAGATAAAAGAACCCAAACATGCACTCAACACGGTCTTTGTTTGATATTGGTGGGAGTTGTCCACTGCCTGCAGTCATTAGCTTGTTCTAAAGGTTTGGGTCAGCTGCATGCTTCTGAAAATTGGCCGCTTTTACAGGATTTGTGAGAATCTTTGGTTGGAAAATTTCTCTCAGAGTAGTCTTCCATTGTATCAAATTCAAAATTGCTTTTTAAACTGTGAAATAGGAACTCAAGAAAGGAATCCCTGGAGTTTCATTGTTGTGGTTGTTGTTAAAGGTACTTGACAAGGTCCTTTTCAATGATATTCAGAAGTAATTTTTTCTCTGATGTCTCTTTCTGTAGATAAAATCTTCTGGTTCATAATCATGAAGAGGTTTTCTAGGAAGAAGGGAGTTTGAAAAAAAAGTCCCTTTCAATATTTTGAATGAAGCAAGTCACAGTCTAAGATTAGAGATAAAAATCCCAAAATACACTGAGCACTTACAGACTAACAACTGATATATCTTCAGGGAAATGGACTGTAGAGCCATAATGGTAATTGTGAGTACCTCTGGCCAAAAAGTGCAAAGTTTTCTGAGAATGTTGCTAATTGTGTAGATGCTATTGATTGTTTCAAGCTTGAAATAAGATTGTGGGTAGTAAGAACAATGTAAATTTTGAGTAAGAGTTAACACCTTACAAAGTTGTTTTATAATTCCCATAAAGTGTATTTCTTAGTCATTTGATAGAAAAGTTTCTCAGTTTGAGGAAGGAAATGCAAAATCAGATCACTTTCTGGTAACTATAGTTTATAGCTGTTTTGGTAAAGAAATTTTTCAACCCATCCTGAAATGAAATACACAATCAATAAAATATATTCAAGTCTCCTGGAGGGTAATTCATCTGAAGGTGGATCCATTTTCAAGTTTGAGTCCTGGGCCAAACTTGAAAGATAGGCCATATCCTATCTTGGTAGATTTTCTAGGATTATATTTTTGATCGGTAACACATGGCCCTAAAATAATCTGAAATGTCTTTTTAAAATTACCTACTAGTTTTAAGATGCTAAGCAATTTGTCTGTATTGTTATTATTATTTTCAAGGAAAAGATTAGCTGATAAATATGTGAAATCATTTGGTTCCATGAAGTAGTTTTCCTGGGAAAGTCAGAGATTATCAGAATAAAAGTATAACCAGACTTTCTCCATCCTTTTAAAAATCAGGTGCTAAACACTGATCTTGCATAAGTGTTTCTTTGAATTATTTCAGAGATTTACCACTGAGATATGACTAGAATCATAATCCAGGTTAAGGATTTTTGGCATAAATTTGTTAATACACTTCCTTAGCTTCCATGTTACCTCCCTCAACATGGAGCCACAATTTTTATGAGAGGCACATGTCTGGGAAGTGAGATGTGTCTAAAAATGATTAATTTATATGTTTTTTATGGAGATTACAAAGGAAGTGAGAAAAACTTTCATTTCCAATGCATCCTAATGTCATGAACTTCCCCCAAAGCATAGTTGCTATCTGTTGTGTATGTTTCCTCTCTGGTGTTTGACTAGTTGATAAGCTCTTAGCAAGTGCAATACATTCTGCCATTTAGGATGGTTTTAGGTCATACAATGGACAATATTCTCAGGGAAAACCTAAATTAATAATGTTGTATTGTACTTGATAACTACCAGTTTCAGTTTCCCATCATCAAATAATTAATCTTAGGTCAAGATCCTCAGTAGGAATCTATAATATACCTGAGCGAGGTCCAGAAAAGTTCTCTTGCTAACCTAAGGTAACCATGAGGGATTCCTCCTGATAGGAACTGGAAAGTAGCACAATTCGGGGTATGGCTGGTGTCATGGTTTATGTCAGTGGCCCCCAAGCCTCATGCCTTTGCAATATGCATTTGTGATTGGTTCATTGTCTAGCGCTTGGATTGGGGGTGTGAGTGCTACACGGGCCTAGGAGTGGAGTCAGGATGTGATATAATGGCAGTAAGAAGGTGTGTGTCTCTCTCTCTCTTGCCAGTTTCCACCTTGCTGTTTGCAGCCACCATGAACTGCAGCTCCACCATGTTACCCTGCCTTGGAGCCAACTGAGTATGGACTAAAACCTCCAAAAAATTATAAGAAATAAATCTTTCCTTTCCCAGCTTTGGGTATCAGGTATTTTGTCTCAGCAGTGAGTAAAACATAACTAAGACAGCTGGATTGAATAGTAATGTAAGAGAGAGAGAATAGAAGTATCTCATCAGAGATTAATTGACTGTCTGAAAGGTGTCGTGTTTTTTGTTAGCAGTAATGCCTGTACTGCATAAGTAACCACACAGTTCTGTTGTCCTAAGACAAGTGTGATAAACCTCTGCCACATGGCCAAGGGTGGATTTGAGACAGGCAGTGAGTTTTTGATGGCTCTTTGATATTGAGTTAAATTGAGGTTTTCCCCAGAGTTTTGTCCAGGTCATTCATGATAGACAAATATATCTATTGGTCTGCATCACTCTTATTTGGATATATGCTTCTCTGCTCGATTTTCCCAACACTTCCCACCAACTGTTGTACTAGTTATTTGCCTTTTATGTCTGAATTCCACCACTAGCTTATGAGCTCCATGAAAGTAGTGACTTTGTTTCCTGACATATTTCTATGCTCAGAGTAGTTCCTGATGTAAGCTTTTGACAACAGTTACTGAATAAATAAAACCAGTATCTAAATAAAAATGTTTAATAACTGCCCTTTATGTAACTCTGCTACCATGCTATATACTCTGGTGGATCTGAAATAAATGGAAGACTGTCTACTACTAAGACAAGACTGTCAAAAAAATAAAAAATAAAAAAGGCTGGGGAATAAAAAATGCTGGCTCTGCTGTAAGTGCTACAGAATTTCAGAGGCAGGAAATATTTTCAGGCTCACGCATGGAAAATGTGGTGGAGGTTGGGGAAAATGGCTTAAAAGTGAAGAAGGGGATCCCAAAGAAAAAGAAGATATCAGCTGTGATCTGTCATCCATAAACAATCAAGGCCTGAAATTGGATTAGTAGGGATTCAGTCTGTACATGAAGCTATACTTCTTAATGAACAAAAGTTCTGGTTTTAGAGTTCTCAGGGTAAATCATAAAGGCTTCTTCCCACAAAAGATAGCCTTTGCTCATTCATTCACTCTCTCACATATCTATTGAACATTTATGGTTTGTTCAGTCTTGTGCAGATATCAAATATATGGTATGATTTTCAGAAGCTTTTACAAGCCAATTGGAGAAAGAGATAAAAAAAAGTATATATGGACAGAGTAACCAAGTAAAAGGAAAAAGAATCTTATAATTACATGCCTAATGAGCAGCGCAGTGTATGTCTTGTGGTGGTCTATGTGTCTTATGGTTCACCATTCAACAGAGATGATGTTGCCTGCAGCATTGTATCTGTGTGCCTTGTATGAGCTAACACATAACAAAGTATTTGGTACACTGTAAATTACTATGAAACATTTTTATCATTATCTGGTAGCATGGAATAATAGATGACTACAAAATTTGCATGTACTTCCAATGAGAAATTATGAAATTTCAAAATCATTAATATGAAGATATTTAGAACTGACCAACTTAAAACTGTAGGGGAAACTGTGGTGGCAGAGACTGTATTTTTCATCTCAGTGAGGGGAATTATCTTAACATCCCCAGACTTCCAAGATAAGTAATACTTCAAATTCAGAAGCTAGAGAAAGAGTCTACCCTTTTCTTGAATTATTTTGGGGGAAATGAATTAAAGGCCCACCATGAAATCAAAGTCAATAGTTCCCATTATTTTTTAAAAGCCTGTTAAGCAAAATTACTGTTAGTGTAGCACTTCTTAGTTATTTTCTCCTTTTTATTCTAGAAGGGAGCATGGTTGCTAAGGTAATCTTCCTGACTGAAATTGGACTTCCCATAAACAGCTAGTTTTTCAATGATACTTTTCTCCAAATTGCATGTATTTGCAAGAATTACTCCTTGGAAAATTGTCATTACCAGAAAGAACGTGCTTTGGGAACCCATTTTCTCTACTTTATCAACAGAGTTGAATTGAACAGTTTTTTTTTTCATTTTCAAAAATTGATAAAATAGGGAAAAAGAAGCTCTTAGATTCTAGAAGCAAAAAATTGAAACCTTTTAAAGTGAAAAAGGGGTAGGGGCATTTTTGACAAATATTCTTTTAAAGTATTGATTTTTCTTTTCAAAATTGATCTGAAAGCATGACAAATGTGTACTCCAACACCCAATATAGTATTAAAAGGAACCCAAATGTCAGGATGAAAATCTGATGGGCTACAACCTCAGTGGAAAGGAAGATAAAATATGTAATGTGACCCAGAGTTCCTGAAAATGCCTTATTTATCTTTTTGGGGTTTTTTGGAGGGATTGTTATTTATTCATCTCAATTGCAATCATCTAGGAAAGAAGTGGAAGAAATCATTTCTATTAGTGTTGCCAATCAAACTTTGATACACTCCAGTAAACAGGATTATTTTTCTTTTTGTTTACAGGAATGACCAAACTTGTTAATATTGTACCTTACTTACTCTTTCAGTAATAGTTACTCAATCATTAGGCAGCTACCTAAAGGTGATGAATCAGCACTCTGTGGACTCAAAGGGCAGCCCTGCCATGCTAAATAGTTTTCCTGCAGACCTCACAAAGGTTCTTTGCACCCTAGAATGTATTGATTTCATTAGATGTGCTAATTTAGCAGTTCTCTAGTTTAAAGACTATAATTACAACACAATACACAACCTATGGATATAAGCTTATTGCAGGAAGAAAAAACTTTTGCTCTCAATTTATTAACAGCAAATTATACACATTTTTCTGCAAAGTCTAGTTATAAATCTCCCTTTTGTATTCACAAGGCTTTGTTATTACAGCTTTTTATTAATAAAATGAACAATTTCATACAGTGCTAATGAGTTAGAGCTTATCTCTTGCTCCCTTTTATGGCTAAAATGTGCTGGAGAACTGGACATTTAAGCATGTGGATGACCCAGGTACATGACAGTTTTAATAATTAGATTTCATCTATCTCTATTTTCACTGATGGAAAAATGTTACACTTGATTTTCTCATTTTCATAGCTATATCAAAGTTCAGAGAAAACAAACACAGTAATATGATAATAGAGCTGAATTATAGAGCATCCTCACTATAAGTGGATTTTTACTGCACTCTGTGTACACTGTGTTTTTGAAACAATTACTAATGCATGAGGAATAAATTAGGTTGCACTTTGTTATCTTTCAGAGTACTAATGTTACTTAAGACATATCTATCTGTAAATGTTTGCTCCCTTGCCACTCTATGTCTATTTTGTTTAAAGACTCAATAGGGGATTTGAGTTTGTAAGTCTGAGATAAGAAAGAGACAGAAAGAGAAACAGCATACCTAGTATGTGTGGATACTGTTCAAAGAACACACCTGGTTCTGTCTGCTTAATTATATTTATTAGTGGTGTAGGAGTGTCAGAGGAAGAGTGTGTGTGTGTGTGTGTGTGTGTGTGTGTGTATACATGCACATGCACACTGCCTTCTACTGGTCTTCATTTCTAAATAAGTAGGTTTAAATTATATATATATATTAATTTATATTAATATATATATATAATTTAGAGGAAAAGAAAAAGGCAAATGAATAGCTATGGAAAACTGGATTTTTTTCTTCTTTACTTACAACTCTCTTGTAGTTGGGACTATCCTTATATAACCCAGGAATACCTGAGTCTAGAATCATACTCTGTGCATAGCAAGGGCTCAGTAAATAAGTTAAATAATTGAGCAAAATTTCTTCTCTCTCTTATAGAGTGAGGCTGAAGATTAAATCCAAAGAACATTGCCTCAATTTGGGATCTATGACAGATTTAGGGGGCAAAAGTCACAATGCTGAAAATAACCATTTTCTTTGCAAATGTCCATATTAATAATTTGGTATACTGTAGTTAGGGAGCTAACTACAGTATCCATTTAGATATGTGCTGAAGAATTTATCAAAGTGGACAAAAGCATGAGACTTTAATTGGACTGTGAAGAAAGTATCATATATTTTGGTCACATAGCAAATGCCATCTATCTGAATCTCAGCCAACTAGCAGCGAATTGGAAAAAGAGCCTTCTAAAGGTGTGCTCTAGAGGGGAAAACAACAGTAGGAGAGATGGATGTCTGCTGAACTTGATTTACATTATCCATGTTACAGAATTTTAGCTGGAAACTAGTTGTCCAGCCAAGGACTAAGATCTTCATCTCTACCGGTCACAAACTGGAATGAGAATGAAAGTGATGAGTACCCGGGACTTTGCAGAAAGTGGTGTAGTGCTTCCCTCTTCTTTTTCCCTTCCCACTGGGTAGAGCTGAGTGTGGCACAAGACAGGAGGTGTTTGGAGCTGAACTGCTGGTTGTGAGTAGTAGATGAGATGTGAGAGAAAATGAAACATTTTGGAAGAAGCCTCCAGAGTTTGTTTGTTATGGTGATTTTTAATACAGAAATAAATATTGAGAATCTTATTTGAAATCAACAAGGCCAGGATACCCCTGAAGCCTGTACTGAGCATTTATTTGGGCTGTGACTTAAGTAAGGATGATCACAAACAGAAAGGGCACCCTCTGTAGACATACAAAGCAGCAATAGATACATACCGGGTGTCTTGTTCTGTGCACGGTGGGGCAGCCTTGAAAGTGCTTAGTGGGAAGCAACATGAGGAACAAGGTTGTAATTAAAGATCTGTTTCTATGCTTATTCACTGTGGAAAAGTCAGTTTCTACAATCATTAGAATATTGACTCTCCACAAAACTCAGCATCTCTGCCATCAGTGGACAACACAGCAGCTGCTTTTAGTATATTAATTAGCTAATTAATTTTTCTCACTTGTTACCTTTTTTCATATGTAGAGAACAAAGATGTTTGTTTTAATAAATCACATCCTGAGAGAAAACCCCATACTGTTCTTCACTGAATATAGTTAGGATGTCTCATAGGGGATGTCTTGACCAATGCTGTGTACAAAGGAACATCTAATAATGAACTAGATAATAATGGAATTTAGATGTGTGCACTTTAGGCCCTATTATTATTATCCTATTTTCATAAATGATCTTTACATTTTTAATGGAAAGAAATGTACATAAAACTCACTTGGGTTACAAGGTCCTTGAAGATATTATCTTTGTCTTCCTTTTCTTCTTCATGTTTTATTGTACATTTTCCCAGAGGCTATGGAACAAGACCATGTTTATTAATTCAATAAAGAAGCACATGTAATGATGATCATTTACTCCTGACCTATAAGAAACAGGTATTTATTTTATTCGTGTAATGAAGTGTTATAGTTTCAGGGTTTCTTTGCTCTTTAATTCCTCTTACAGTTCCAGATTTTCAGTTTCAAAAAATAAAAATACAACGATTCAAATCAACTCTCTCAGAGTCTTTGGGCTTTATGTCATTTTAAAATTCTTCTCTTGTTTAAGTTTTCATTCTCTGGCCTATTAAAATATTTTTTGGGGGGATTTTGCCTTATCAAACACTGCTTGAAGTAAACTGACCAATTGCTGGATAACAGTATGATTTGGAGATCTGAATTATCATGGATTATAGTAAGATTTGACCTGTACATGCACAGATAGAAATATATTCATGATAGCTTTGTAATAGATCTGCTTGGAGGCAAGTTTATAAAATGGGATAACCTCCTGAGGTTCTATACAATTCCCTGATTCCACAATATTAATCTCCATGAGTGAATCCAACATTTTAACTCCCTCTTTGAAGATACTACTATCTTGTGCTTTGAAAATATATCTCTCTTTGTTCTTTTGGGGCTTCAGAGTGTGTTACTAAAGAACAAAGTAGAAATTTTCAGGAAATTTGTGAGTATGAAACCCATTTCATTTTTCTGAAAGAGAGTGGGAAGGTGAGATAGAACTGTCGTTTCCAAGATTTATTTCAATACAATTTAATTCAATAAACAAGTACAGTATGGAGTCTATTTCTTTGGCAGGCTCTGTGGTAGGATGAGATACATCACCACTAACAGCAGGGAAGTAGGGTCTGGTTTATTTTACAGGTTTGTTGAAAATATGAAATATGATGACAAATACGTACAGAACTTGGTGCTTAGAAAGCCCTCAATAAATAGCATCTGAAAGCACATTGGAATGTAATGCTTCGTTGAGGTCAAGTTTTCAGTGTTTACAGATTGCTGTGAGCAATACTGCATGGGAGGCAATGCTGACAGTTTGTAGCAGAAGTGGGTCTGAGACCCACTACTTCCTTACTACATCACTCGGTGTCAACTTTCCTATTCAGGACTGTAAATTTTGAATAAAGTAACTAACTCATGACAGGCTTACACTCAAAGGTAACCATGGTTATGGCTACTATATTCTAGTCCTCAAAGCAAAGCTGGAGTCAGAATGCTGGGTATAGGTAGATGATTTGGGTAGTGACCCCAGGGAGTAAGATTGGCAGGTCAGGAAAATGGAGCAGGAAAGCAGGGAAACTAACAAAAGTTACTGTACTGGGCTTTGCTACAGGTGACATGCTCATTTTTTCAGAACCTCCTGGAGACGCTTAAAAATACGTCTTAAAATTGTTAATAAAGGAGATATTTATTCACTGGCTGCTAGGAAGTGGTGGGTAAGAAAGAAGGGGCTGGGGACTGGGCTTGAGGCATGGCATTGACATTGTCATTGTAGCTCCTGATGGAGCAGATTGATCAGAAAGCCAGTGTTACAGTAGCTCAAGCAAGAGCTTGGGTCAAGAGACCATGTGACATTGTACAGAATTGCCCAGTGGTTTGGGGAAGAGCCAAGAGAAACAAGTGAGACAGTCATGCTGCTTGCTAAGCTGGGAAAATGACACATACCTGTAAAGTATAAAGTGAACTTAAAGGAATTGAAAGCTAAATTTCAAGTGAGAATCCAGCAATCTGTTGCTCAGAATGGACTTGTTTCTGATGCACATCCTTTCAACTCTGGTCTAATATCACATCAGCTGTTGGGGTTTGGGGAAATAAAAAAGAATAGACAAGGTTCCCAATCTTGAAATACAATAAAAATTGAGGAGTAGATCATTTTTGCTGTCTCTTCCTACTTTCTAATATTGTGTACATCATTCTTCTAGAGCAGAACTCTGAGAATACAACTTTTTGAATTTAGATTGGTCAGCAAATCTTTATCTAGAGAAGAAAAATAAAATATAGATGTGTTGAACTGTAACTGTATTCAGAAGATAGGCCTCCTTACAAAGCTTTCAAACCAAAAGATTATGTAATCTTTACTGACTAGAGGAAAATAATTTTGAAAAGAAAGACAGAAATGCTTTCTATTATCCTACCCCCATAACTATTAGAATTCACATTTATAACAACTTTTTGTCCCTTTCTGAAGAAAAGCTTTATTCATCTATAAGATGAATCAGTATAATATAAGCTTTAGCAACTTTCCTGGGGAGGTACTATGAAGGATTTCTGTATTTATAAAAACTTTGTTAAGTGTGCTGACAGAATCTTTGGACATTGGAAATAACATTCACACTGAAGGAAAATTTTAGACTGTCCTCTCAGCTGTCATTCAGTTTTTTTAAACACTGTATAAGAGAAATTCAGTTTCACTTTAGTAAGATACAACTCATTTAAAACAGCATATTCAAGCATATAACTATACACTACTGAGTAAGCAATATATGTAAGCCTAAACAATTAGTCATGGTTCTTCATGAATTATTAAAATTTAAATATGATGGATTTTGTTATTTAGTGAGAATTTAAGAGTTTAGGAGTGGCTAACATTACTAAGAGTGAAAGTTTTCATCTCTTCTTTAAATGTTGTATTACAATTCAAAAGTTTTTTTTTTAATGAGCTATTTGTAATTCTTGTGGGTTGTTTTGGTCTCATGCATCATTAATTTAGACATATTTTATCAAAATATCATATATACATGTGTTAAAGAAAACATACCTCACTCTTTTTTAGTCACAGAGAAAAAAAAACAGGAAAAAGGTAGAAATATTACAGAATTTCAAGAAAAGAAGATAAACAGTAAGAAATCACTAGTTGTTAAACTACATATTGTTATATGTTATATGTTGTTCTTTTAGAAATAGTTTCTTAAGTTAAACAATTAAAGCACACAAAGTGGAAACTCAAGCAGTGAGAGTGCAAACAGATCTGTTCAACAGTCCAAAAAGAACCTAGAAATATGGTTATCAATCCCACATACGTAAACATACATGCAGCTATATCTTTTATAGCGCTTTCTATTTCCTCTTTTTTACAACAGCAATTATACATTTTTAAAATTTTATTTAAAGAGAAGGAAAAAAAGCAAAACAGAAAAAACGGTAGCAACAATACAGAATTCTAAAAGAAAGAAAGAAAAAGGGAAATGAGAAAAAGCCCCACTAAGAAATCAGTAATTTATAAATTACATACTGTCATCCTGGATGTAGTTGTTCAAGTCACAAAGTTAAAGGGCACATAGTAGACATTCAAACAGTCAGACAACAAACAGTTCTGCTCAAAGATCCAACAAAGATTCAGCAATATGGTCATCTATTTTACACACTCAAACATACATGCAGTTATATCCCTGAGAGCACTTTCTTTTCCTCTCTTTTTTACAATAGCAATTACACATTTTGGTTTTATTACACTTGTAGTTCTTATTTACTTTTTACACTAGAGACACAATATGATATTTATAAATATGATTCTTATTTATTTCACTAATGAGGGTAGTCTCAAGTTGTCTCCATTTGCCTATGAAGGCCTCAAGATCATCCTTTTTATAGCTGAGTAATATCCATTGTATAAAAATACCACATCTTTTTCATCCACTCTGCATTTGATGGGCATCATGGTTGTTTCCAGGATTTAGCTATCACAAATTGTGCAGCTATGAACATGGGTGCACATATATCACTGTGATATGAACTTTTCAGTTCTTTGGGGAAAATACCCAGGAGGGGGATAGCTGGATTGAATGGGGCTTCCAATTCTAGTCTTCTGAGAATTCTCCATATGGATTTCCATAATGGTTGCACCAGTCTACATTCCCACCAACAGTGGAGCAGTGTTCCTTTTTCCCCCGCAGCCTCGCCAACATTTGTTCTCAGTTGATTTCTTGATGGCAGCTATTCTTTCTGGAGTGAGGTGAAATCTCAATGCTGTTTTAATTTGCATTTCTTGAATGACCAGTGATGGAGAACATTTCTTCATGTATTTATTTGCCATTTGTATATCTTTCTCTGAGAACTGTGTGTTCATCTCAGATGCCCATTTTTGGAGAGGGTCTTTGAATTTGGGGGGCTTGATGTTTTTCAATTCTTTATATATTCTGGACATAAGACCTTTGTCTGAGGGGTTGCTGGTTAAAATTCTTTCCCACTCTGTTGGTTTTCTTTTCACTCTGTTGGTGATTTCCTTTGAAGTGCAGAAACGTCTCAATAATATGAGATCCCATTTGTTGATTCTTTGAAGTGTTTCCCATGCAGTTTGCGTTTGGTTCATGAATTCTCTGCCTACTCTTATGTCTTCAAGACTTCTACCTACCTTGTCTTCCAGTAGATTTAGTATTTCTGTTTTAATATTGAGGTCTTTGATCTATTTAGACTTTAGTTTTGTGCATGGTAATATGCATGGATCTAGTTTCAGTCTTCAGCATAGAGAGCTAATTTTTCCAACACCATTTATTAAAGAGTCTATCCTTCTTCCAGTGGACATATTTAGCCCCTTTGTCAAATATCAGGTGGCTGAGTGTCTTTGTAGTTGTGCTTGCTTCTTCTTATCTGTTCCATTGATCCTCAGGTCTATTTCTTTGCCAGTAGCAAGCTGATTTTATCACTGTGGCTTTATAGTACTGTTTCAAGTCAGGAATTGAGATGCCTCCTGCCTTGCTTTTGTTGCCCAGATTTGCCTTTGCTGTTCTAGGTTTCTTCTGTTTCCAAATGAATTTTAGGAGTGTTTTCTCTAGATCTGTGAGGTATGTCAATGGTATTTTGATTGGGATTGTGTTAAGTCTGTATAACAGTTTTGGGAGTATGGCCATTTTCACAATGTTGGTTCTTCCTAACCAAGAGCAAGGAATGTCCTCCCATTTTCTAATATCCTCTTCAATCTCCTTTTTCAGCATAGTATAATTTTCAGCATATAGGTCTTTTATATTTTTAGTTAGGTTGATTCCTAAGTATTTCATTTTAGATGTTATTGTAAAGGGCGATATTTCCATAATTTCTCTCTCAGTGAGTTCTTTGTGTACAGGAGTGCTATAGATTTTTGAGCATTGACTTTGTATCCAGCTACATTGCTGAACTTGTTTATTACCTCTGGTAGTCTTTTAATGGGTTTTTTTGGGTTTTCTATATAGAGTATCATGTCATCTGCAAATAGTGATAATTTAACTTCTTCCTTTGCTATCTTTACTCCTTTTATTTCTCTCTCTTGTCTGATTGCCCTGGCTAGTGTTTCCAGAACTATGTTGAAAAGGAGTGGTGATAGTGGACATCCTTTTCTTGTTCCTGATTTTAAAGTGAAAGCTTTCAGTTTTTGTCCATTTAGTGTAATGTTGGCTGTTGGTTTGTCATAGATGGCCTTTATAAGGTTGAGGTAGATGCCGTGTATTCCGAGTTTCTGAAGGGTTTTTATCATGAACATGTGTTGGACTTTGTTGATAGCTTTTTCTGCATCTATTGAGATGACCATGTGGTTTTTGTTTTTGGCTCTGTTGATGTGGTGTATTCATTTGTTGATTTGCGTATGTTAAACCATCCCTGCATTCCTGGAATGAACCCCACTTGGTCATGATGTATAATCTTCTTGACAATTGGCTGCATTCTATTTGCCAGTATTTTGTTGAGAATCTTTGCATCAATGTTCATTAGTAAGACTGACCTATAGTTCTCTTTTTTGGTTGCATCTTTCTCTGGTTTTGGTATCAGAGTAATACCTGCCTCCAGGAGAGATTTAGGGAGGACTGCTTTTTTCTCAATTTCATTGAAGATTTTAAGGAGTACTGGCATCAAGTCTTCTCTAAATTTCTTGTAGAATTCAGCTGTGAATCCATCAGGACCTGGGGTTTTCTTTGTTGGTAAGTTTTTAATTACATTTTCAATTTCAATAGCTGATATTGGATTGTTCAAAATTGCTACATCTTCTTGGTTGAGCTTGGTAGTTCATGTTTCTAGAAATCTGTCCATTTCCTCTGTGTTTTCCACTCTATGTGAGTAGAGATTTTCAAAGTAGGTATTCATGATCTTCTGAATTTCCATGGGATCTGTAGTAATTTCTCCCTTTTCAGTTCTTGTTGCATGAATTTGGGCTTTTTTCTTTCTTTCTCTTGATAAGGTTAGCTAGGGGTTTGTCAATTTTGTTTAATCTCTCAAAAAACCAGCATTTCGATTCATTAGTTCTTTGTATTTTTTTTTTAGTTTCAATTGCATTGATTTCTGCTCTAATCTTTACAATTTCCTCTCTTCTATGAGCTTTCTCTTCTTTTTCTAGAAGCTTGAGATGGAGCATTAGGTTGTTTATTTGTGTTCATTCTGTTTTCTTGATATGACAGTTTATTGCTCTATATTTCCTCTTAAGACTGCTTTCATTGCATCCCACAGATTACAGTATGCTGTTTCTATATTTTCATTGAATTGTAGGTATTGCTTTATTTCTTCTTTAATTTCATCTGTAGCCCACTGGTTGTTCAAAAGGCTGTTATTTAATTTCCATGTATTTATGCAGGTTTTACAATTTCTTTTGCCATTAATTTCCAATTTCAGTGCACTATGGTCAGATATTATGCATGGTATTATTTCAATACATTTGCATTTACTTAAGAATGTTTTATGGGATAATAAATGGTCTATTTTGGAGAATGTCCCATGTGCAGCTGAGAAGAATGTGTATTCTGATATGGTTGGGTAGAACACTCTGTAAACATCTACTAAGTCCATTTGCTCACAGGTATGATTCAGTTCTGTTATTTCTTTGCTGACTTTTTGTCTAGTTGATCTATCTCTTTGTGACAATGGGTTGTTAAGATCTCCTGTTGTAATTGTGTTCTTGTGTATTTGGTTTTTCATGTCCATTAGTATCTGTCTTATATAGTTGGGTGCTCCTGTATTTGGTGCATATATATTTATAATTGTTAGTTCTTCCTGTTGAATTTTTCCACTAACAAGTATGTAGTGACCTTCTCTATCTCTTTTAATCATTTTAGGTTTGAAGTTCACATTGTCTGCAAATAGAATAGCTACCCCTGCTTTTTTCTGGGTTCCTGTTGCATGGAATACTGTTTTCCATCCTTTGACTTTTAATCTATGAGTTTCTTTTTGGGTCAGATGTGTTTCTTGTACACAGCATATTGTGGGATCCTGTTTCTTGATCCATTCTGTCAATCTATGTCTTTTTATAGGTGAATTGAGGCCATTTATATTTATGGATATCACTGATATGTACTGGCTCGACTTTGCCATGTTATGTTCCAGTTGTTTCTTTCTGCTTTTCCTCTTATTTAATTGCTTATCCTACCTGGCAGTTTCTTTCTGTTGTTTGGGGGTTGGGGTCATTTTTATCTCTGTCTAGTATGTCTTTCAGTACTCTTTCTAGGGTTGGTTTGGTGGACATGAATTTCTTCAGTTCTTTGTCATGGAAGTATCTTTTTTTCTCCATTAAATTTGAATGAAAGTTTTGCTGGGTACATCAGTCTAGGTTGAAGGTTGTTTTCTTTCCGGGCTTGAAATACTTCACTCCATGACTTGAGAGTTTGTGCTGAAAAGTCTGCCATGATTCTAATGGGCTTTCCTTGATAGGTGAGGTGTGTCTTTTCTCTGACAGCTTTTAATATTTTGTTTTTATGCTGTACGTCTGCGATCTTAATTATTATGTGTCTGGGTGTGTGGATTTATGTTGATTGTGACTGTTTGGTGTTCTATATGCCTCACTTATCTGCATATCAGATTCTTTCCCCATGTTTGGGAAATTTTCTGCTATTATTTCTGTAAATACTTTACGTATGTCATTTGCCGGGACTCCTGTATCTTCGCTTATGCCCATTATTCTTATATTTTGGTTTTGGCATCATGATGAATCTTCTGGATTGTCATTTCATGCTGCTTTGTTATTTTTAAAAGTTCTATCCTTTCATGATCACTAAATGTGATCCTGTTCTCAAGGTTCAAAATCCTATCCTCAGCTTCCTTTAGGTGGTTTTACATGCTTTCAATAGAATTTTTTGTTTCTTGGATGTCTCTGTGAGTTTGTTTCATGAATTCTGCTTGTTTTCTATATTGTTCATTCAAAGTTTCAATCAGTTTCTCATGCTCATATACTTTTTTCTCTAGTTCTTCTTTAGCTACATTCAACAACTCCTTTACTAAAGTTGTTATTTCTATTTTTACATGGGAGAGTACTTCTAATTTGATTTCCTCTATAGCCTGATGCAGTTGTTTTTCTATTTCACTTGCTATCTTTTCAGAGATTCCTGGTGTGTTACTTTTGGGGTCCTCTCTTTCAGTGTCTTCCATACTTGCCTCTGGTGAACTATATGTTTGAGACTGTATTTTGCTTTTCCATTTTGTCATTTTCACTCTGCCTGGTGTTTTCTATGTGTAGGAGGGGATCTCACACACTCTTTTCAGACACACCAAAATCTTACAGTTGGAGGGGGTTTTACTACTGGCCCTATTTATCCCCTGTACACCTCTATTTTAGGGGTATACTCACCACACTGATACAGTCAATCCACTGTAGTCCAAGGTTTGCCACCTGGGAGCAAATTTCCAAATTTTCTCACACTACCTGGAGCCTGCTGAGATCTTCTGATATTCCAGTTGGGAGGGTGGGCCCATCTGTAGCAGTCCAGGGCAGTTTTCAGTCTTGGGCGGGCCTCCTTGTTGTTCCTGGTGGCAGGACGGGCCCATGGGGGAGGTTCCGGGCAGCTTACCCCTGATGCAGTCTTCACCTAAGTTCCCGGTGGCAGGGCGGGCCCACGGTGGAGGTTCCAGGCAGGCTACACCTGAGGCGGGCTTCTGCTGAGTTCTCGGTGGCAGGGCAGGCCCATGGTGGAGGTTCCGGGCAGCTTACCCCTCATGCAGGCTTCCGCTCTAATCCTTGCCTCACTCTTAAAAGCAGTTATATAAAGGTAATCTAACATGTTTTATATTTAATCAAATGTCTATTAGTGTTAACACTGCATATTAATTAATAGTTTCTCTTTCTATTATTATTATTATTTGTGTGTTCTGGGCATTAAATCAAGGTCTCACACTGATTGATAGCCTTAGCCTTTTTTTATTTTTAATTCTGACACTGGGTCTTGATAATTCACTTACTTATTAAACTATATTCAAACTTTTAATCCTCTTGCCTTAGTCTTCTAATGTACTGTGATTACAGTCATGTGTCACTACAACTGCCTTGTTTTTCTTTCTAAAAAACTAATTATTGCATAAGAATTTAATTCTCTCTAAATGCCTACAGTTTACAAGAGTATTCCATGAGAAGATTACTTAATAGTTGGAGGTTCTTTTCCAGAATATACAAAAATCATCAACTATACCATGTTTTCTTTGCCTAACATGAGATTAATCTCTCAAAAAATTGGTCTTAATAGTTTTTAATTAGAAAGAAAAATTAAAAAGTTATGTTGATGATCAACTAATAGAACATATTAACTTTAGGAGTTATGTTTTGTTTTTCCCAGATATGTTTGTCTTCCTCTTAATTACTAGGAAGACTCACAAATGGAATTTCAAGACAAAATAGTGAAAATGAAATATGAAATCTTTTGTTCTTTTTGTTCTGTTAGCTTAAGAATAAAAATCAGTCTCTTGATTCTTATAATAGTGACTCAGGCTCCTTATTTTAAGAAGATGAAGTAGAATATTTGAAAAAAATGCGAAGTGAATTAATGCCATTTCTAGTTAATCAGTGGTTCCTGCATCTGTTTGGAATCATTAGTTCACCTCTTTTAACTGAAATAGCTGGTCTCTTCTAGAAGCATTCAAAAAACTGTTAAGGTCAAAATGAAAAGAGACAACACTGTTCACATGCATTACATAATCACTGGAACTGAATTTTCCACTGTATTGACTAAATGAACTAATTAACAGCTACATTTAGCCTTCTCTCTATATAGTGTGACCTTCCAAACATATTCCACACATGAAGAATGAACGATTAGTGTCCAGGGACATTTGTTTTGTTTGAGGACATGATCGTATTTTGGCGGAAAGCCAGCTTTTTCTTTTAATGTTGTTAATTGTGTCTAATCCTGTTTTCCTTTTATTTCAGATTCATTGCTACTTGTTATGTACCTCTAAATACCTGAGAAATGATATTTCTAAGAATAAGAAAAACAGTCCCTTGGCTGATAAAGAGTGGCCAACAAGCCTTTCATCACCTATATTTTAGAGTCTAGTTCGAGTAAATGGTTGGCTTGGTTTCAAGGGCTAGCTCTGTATCACATGCATGACGTGGGGATGGCAAATGAAATATTTAAGTGGTGTGTTTGAAAACTTCCATATGTTTTGGTACATTTTTAATCTCTTTCAGACAAAACATCTGAACAAATGAATGTAGTTTCCCTCTTAAATTGAGCAAATCTAAAAGCTGAACCACATACTTTCAAAGTGAACTCACGGATTAAAAGAAGTACAGTATTATGTTTTCCTCTGACATTACTTGTAGAGTTTTCATTTCCCTTCAGGCCCAGGTGTACGTGTCAGGAATTGGTTATCAGTTCATTGTTATCAACTCCCTTGGAAGGATTCATTAATTTTATAACACAACATCTCTTTACAATGAATAGTTCTGCAAACTGGGAGCTTCGTTATTTTATTCATCTCAAGCCTGCTTGACATGCTGCAGTATTCTTTGGGAATAGAGTTTTGGAGGATGAGACTATTCCCATTTTCAATAACCCATGCATCTGTTCATGTAGCATAATCAGTCAAGCAAATAATAAACCACTCTCAAGGAAACCTATAAAAGGTCCTCCTCCCATTCCAAGCAAAAGCATCACCCTTCCAAAGGTCCACCTTATCGGTTCCAACCAAAAAGTGTAAGTAAATTATCATGGTTATTAACCAGTCAAATCATAAAACAAGAATGGAAAAAGATGTTTGGGATGTTGAATTGGGAAGTCCTGGGCTTAAATCCTAAACCATGGAAATATGTTACTTATTATATCTAAACTTCTGTTTCTATGTCAGTAAAATAGGACCAATAGATGCTGCCTTGAAGAATTGACATAATAATTACATTAAATAATATATGTAAGAATTGACTATATACCATCAATTATTGGTTGATATTTCGGGAAATAATTTGTTATTTAGTCATCAGAATACTTCTTGTTTTAGGCAATGAAAATCCAACTTGGATAGGTCAATATGATTTATATGTCACATAACAAAGAAGCCTGGAGGTAAATCTGGCACAAAGTAGGCAATTGCAGTGGCACAGTCATGCCCTCAGTTAGAGATCTAGCTTTCCAGTCAGACATTCTGAATATTATCTTTGGGGTAACTCCATTGTTAATTAAGTCTTACTGACTGCAAGTAGAAATATACTCAGTGACAGCACATCTTTATCCCAGAACTAAACAGCTAAAATACCCATCCAGGATTTTGATATATTTTCACAAATAGAATGTTCCTTTGCCTAAAAATATGGTAATGCCTTTAGGATATTTTTGATATCTTTTACTCTTCAAAACAGTTGAAATGGAGCTATACACTATCTTAATTGTTTTACTTTTTCTCTTAATACTGTTTGTTTTGTGAATAAATTATGAATGGAGTAAATATGGTGCGTATACACAATGGATTCTTATCCAGCCAAAAAGAACAAGATCATACCATTTGCAGAAAAATGGATGGAACTGGAAATTATCATGAGTAAGTGAGATAACCCAGACATAGAAAGAGAATTACCATGTTTTCTCTCATTCAAGGTGTGATTAAGAAATGCATTGAATGTTTAAATTTAGAAAAATTATTTCATTAAAATAAACACTGCCATTAATCTCTTTTGATCCAAACATTTGTCTCGTTCTTTTAAAAAATGTATTAGTGCATATTTGCAGTACATAATATTTACATTCATCTTAGGGCATAGGTACATGTACTTAACGTATCTTGATTATATTTATTCCTCTTCCCCTCTCTTTCCTCCTCCCTCTTTCTTTCTTGAGATTTGCTTTTCCCAGTTTTGCTTTTTATTTTTATCAGTTCATGTTTGAAACACATGATGATTACATTCATTGTGGGTAGTTGGTACGTGTACCTGACACATTTTACAATTTTCTTTAAATTCTCTTCCCCTCTTCTCTTTCCCCTACCTTCCATCTCTTCATCCTTTTCCCAAGTGCAAAAACTCTTCCTGTTCCCTTTTATCTATCTTTTATTTTGATCTTTATTTATGCTTTAGGTTTTTCTTAGAAGAAAAACCATGTGATATTTAAGGTGTGTGCCTGATTTATTTCACTTAACATTTTGATTTCGAAGTGCATCTGTTTTCCTAAAAATGACTCAAATTTGTATAAAAATTTGCACTCCATTTGTATAAATATCACATTTTTATTTCTTCATCTGTTGATGGACAAATAAACCACTGCCACAATTTATCTATTATGAATAGTGCTGCCATAAATATGGGAATACATGTATCACTGTAACTTGATGTCTTTAAATCTTTTGGGAAGATACTTACAGGAAGAATAGCTGGGTTGAGTAAAATTCCTATTTTTAGTTTTTTTGAGGGATCTCCAATACTAATTTCTATAGTGGTTGTACTAGTTTGCCATCCCACAATATAAAAGATTTCCTTTTATTCCATAACCTCCCCAGTATTTGTTATTATTTGATTTCTTAATGATGGTCATTCTTTCTGGTGGAAGATAAAGTCTTAGTGTTGTTTTAATTTATTTCTCTAATGACCAAAGATGTTGAACATTTTTTCATGCATTTATTGATCATTTGTACTTATTCTGAGAAGTATCTATTTGTTTCAGTTCCCATTTTTTTTTGACTGGGTCTTTTATTTGAGGTGTAATTATTTTGAGTTCTTTATATATTCTAAATATATATAGTCCTCTGTGTGTGGTATAGTTGGCCAAAATATTTTCCTATTCTATTGATTATCTCTTCACTCTACTGGTTGTTCCATTTGCTATGCAGAAGCTTTTTAATTTAATATAATCCCATTTGTTGATTACTGGTGTTATTTCTTGCACAACTGAGATTCTATTAAGAAAGTCCTTATCTACACATATGACTGTGTTTTACCTACTTTATCTTTTAGATTACATATTTCCATATTAATATTAAGATATTTGAATCATTTTGATTTTACTGTACTGTATGATAAGAGACATGAGTTTAACTTCATGCTTCTGCATGTGAATAGCCCGTTTTCCCATCACCTTTTGTTAAAGAAGCTATTTTTCCTTCAATGTATGTTTTTGGAACTTTTGTCAAAGATCAGGTGGGTGAATATATCTGTGGTTGCCTTTGTATCCTGTACTCTGTCCCATTGATCTCATAGGCTGTTTTGGTGCCAGTATTGTGCTTTGTTTTGTTTTCTTTCTTCTTTCTTTCTTTCTTTCTTTCTTTCTTTCTTTCTTTCTTTCTTTCTTTCTTTCTTTCTTTCTTGGCACTGTAGCTTTTAATACTGTATCCCTTGAAATCTAGTACTTTGGATATGTTGCCCAGATTGCTTTTGCTGTTTTGGGTCTCTTCCAGTTCCATATAAATTTTAGGATTTTTTGGTCTAATTCTGCGAGGAATGGTGCTAACATTTTGATTGTAGTTGTATTAAATCTATGTATCAGCCTTGGAAGTATGTCCATTTTGAAAATGCTGGTTTTGCCTGGCCATGAACATGTCATATTTTTCCATTTTCTGATGTCCTCTTCTGTCTCTTTATTCAGAGTTCTGTAGTTTTCATTGCAGAGATTTTTTGCTTCTTTGGTTCATTAATTCCTAAATATTAAATTTTTCTTGATGCTTTTGAGAATGATATTGTTTTTTCTAATTTTTTTCTTGGTGAATTCATTATTGGTGTACAGGAACACTACTGATTTTTGTGTTTTGTATCCTGCTACATTACTGTATTTGGTTATTAGTTCTAGCAGTCTTTTGGTGGAATTTCTTTGTAAAATGTCTCCAAAAATGATAATTCGACTTATTCCTTTCCTATAAAGATATATCCTTTTTACTTTATTTCTTGATGACTGATTACTTTCACTAAAGTTTTGATTACTATATTAAACAAGAATGGTGATATCTAAAGGAAACTGCTGTTTTATTCTTAAAATCAAGTTTATCTTACAAAGTACATATATATGTGGGTGAAAAGGCAATTGGAACAGGTGACACTGGCCAATCACTAGGATCACTGAGGCAGCACATGGATATTCCTGAGTTATAATGATGTGATTTTTCTATCAAGAGTGTAATTGAAGATTCCACAGAGCTCAAGAACAATAAAGCTGTAAAAGATTAAAAGGGAGAAAAGACAATTATGGAATGCCATTGATTACACAGCTAATTTGCAGATTATTGCTTAAGGAGCATTCTTATTCTTTACTGTCAAGGTCAGGAGGCTGGTGTTTAGGAATATGGGCAGACTATTTTATTTTTATGTGGATTAAAATAGCCAAAATAGAGTGGAGAAAATAGTAGAGATCTTAGCTCCAAATTCTGGATTCTTTTGTTTTTGGTGGGCTTGTACTCTGGGACACTCTATTTTACTACTGTACAGTGTTGTTGATCAAATGAAAAAGTAATAGAATTGGGTAATAAAAATAAATGAGGCCTGGAAATTAGGATGCTAGCTACAGCATTACTATGAATTACTGTCTGGTTCTAAGATTCTTCACCTATAAAATACAAGAGTTGAACTTGATAGTGTTCCTTAAATCTGGCACACATAAAAACAACCTGTGAGGTTTGTGAAAGACATGGATTCCTTGGACCCAAATGATATCTGCTTAGTTGAATTTCTGGGGAATGAGGCAGGCTTTAGGGTAGGGGCTCAGGAAATATGAACTTTTAAAGAGGATTTTTATCTGAGTCTCACTGTAACCTTTTCTCCCTCATGTGGGAGGAATTCATATCTGGAAAACATTGGAAATCATCTTTTAAACTTCAACTCAGTCCCTAAATCCTGTGATTTTAATGAAACATGGTAGGGATTTAGAAATAGAGAATGACTAAAAGTTTAATTATTTGGGTAACATAACAATACTATTCTTATTGTTCCCCCATGAAATAGTTTGCACAGGGGCTGGTCTTCAGGATTTGCCTCAATCTTGCTGCAACTCATCTTTGCCTCTGGGATTGGCCACTCATCAGTACCAAGATAATTTGGAGGTAGAGAGAAGAAGGAAAGAATTTTATTTGCATTCATAATCCTGTTATGCATTTATTCAAGCACAATTAAAAACAGTAGGACTTCTCAGTTAACATTTGGTAAAGCTCACAAAAGATTGTTATTTGCTTATGGCTTTGAAAAGCCTGTGGGGGAGGAAGCATGTTTTGATGAAAGTGTTGTCTCAAATCTGCAAATATGAAATTGTGTAATGGATTATGTATCCAAGTGTTGGTTTTAAAGCAATTTGTGGTCAACTCTGTGGATCACTTGGGAGTAGGAACTTTATTTGCATCTCTTTTTCATTAACTGCTATGTGTGTGTTTCTTAAAAAAATAGAAGTCTTTTATGAAAAGATATTGTCAGAGTTTTAAATTTCAGTGGTGCTATTGCCTTACTGACTGTTAAAAAATGTGTTTTAGAGGTCTCAGGGAATTACATATAAATTTTATCGGGCAGGTGGCTCTTCTCTATAAGTGTGTCGAAAACAGGCTATTTCCTGGCCTATGCAGCTGGCATCCATATGCAAGGAATTTTTCTGTTCTAGCTGGTTTGTATGTTTGTGACAGTTATCCTCCTTCCAACCCCAAATCTGCCCCCATATCCCAATTGTGTCAGCTCTGGCCCTTACTAATCTATTTCTATATTTAGTTGACTCTTGCTTTCTTGTCTGTTTGGTCTTGAGGAAAGAGCTGATGTTTAAATGTTTTTATTTCTTTTTCTTAGATCTAAATTGGGTTTACTTTCTGATTATATTTGCTTCTGAAGGAAACTACTGAAAAAATTCTAGTGCTTAATATTATATCACTGCTAGGTCTATCTACCTTATTCCCTATCTGTAATCCCTAAAACCTTCCTAACTTTCCTCCTCTGTGTGGAAACTAAAGTGGAGACTAGAACTGTTTGTGGCATTTATCTTATTCAATACCTGTGGCAGGGCAGTAGCATTAATAGTATACAGTAAATCACTGCCTCTCAAACTTCAACATGAAGATGCATCACCTGGGGACCTTATTAAAAATGTAGATTCTAATTCACTAGGTCTGGGGTGAACTTTTCTAACAGTCTCCTCACTGATGCAGTGCTGTTGGTCTGCAGACTACATTTTTGTAGCAAGGGTAACTGACCCCAGAAGCAATATATCATAGAGCAGGGATTTTCAGCCTTTACTCTATGAACAAAGGGCTGGATAATTTGTTGGTGGGGCGGGGGCAACGTTCTGTGCCTTATAGGATGTTTAGAAGTGTCCCTGGTTTCTACCCATCATATGCCAGTAGTATTTTCCTCTCCCACTTGTGAGATGGAAACTATCTTCCCATATTGCCAAATATTCTCAAGCATAGGAACGAGAATAAAATTACTCCTAGTTGAGAAACACTGATACGTTGATATATAGTTTGTTACTAAGGTCCCTGGTTTAAAATGCTCTGGTTTACCAATTTATTGAATGAGTGATTTGAACAGTTCACTTTTTTGTGACTCTCTTTTCTCCTCCATAAAATGAGGGTGTAATGTTTACATTAAATAGTCATAAGTTGCCAGGAGGATTAAATAAATATCCACAAAGTACTTAGAGCTATATACATGTGAGTACCTGGAAGTAAATAATTGGTAGCAAATATAATTAACACTTTTTTTCTGAACTAGCCTTTTAATTAAAAGGTACTAATTACCTATCTGCAAACATACTATGGAAAGAAAATAAATTTTATATATTGTTGAATTAATATAATGTATTTTATCTATTTTAAGACTGGAAAAATAGCCCATTAAAATACATTTGTCATGAATTAACTTGATTGGTTAATTATGATTGTGAAATCAATACTTAATTAATCTTCATATAGCACTGTGATGGTAATTTGAGTGTATGGCATGCTTGCCACAGCCAGCTGTTCTTTATCTTTGAAAGCTCTAAAGAGTTCACCATCACTACATTAGGAGTCAGCAGGTGTAGCGTGTTTATGTATCTAACAGAACAATATCTAATTTAATATCCTTACAATCCTTGGAATTTTGAGACTTTATAAGGTCTGTGAAATGAGTGTGATTTTTAATTTTTTTTAGTGAGGGAGGAGGTATTAAAAATATACCATATATCTATGCTACTTTGGAATTTAAGTGAGGACCTAAAGAGAATTGTACTAAAAGATGAGAATGAAATAAACTGATCAGATATGGACATTTTAGACTTTGGATGTCTGGCCTGATGTTTAGCCTGTTTAGATTCCATGTGATTTGCTGTTGACAGAGTCATACTCCATATTAGCTGAATTTTAGTCTTAACTATTAATAAGTCTGTGATTTCTGACAACTCTGTGAATAGTTGTCAAACATTTCTGGACCACCTTGTGCTAGCTTTGGTATACTAGATGAACCAACTATTCCAGTGACCTGGAACCTGCCAGTCCCAGATATTCCCTCCTCTGATAGGACTGAATAACCCCTGCTAAGTGCTGAATTGCCACCTAACCCTTCTTGCAGAGGATGCTGCCTACACCCATTCTGGGTGTAATAAATATAATAATATTTTCCAAATGCTTTGATTTAGTTGATTGTGATTCTGTATTCATCACCTAACTATGCCACTTTTGTGCTTGGTGGAATTTTTAGGAACTCTTCCTGCCCTTGTCAGGGCTATTGCAGGGATGGCAGTAATTTATTTTAGAGAGCACTCTTAGTCATGATATTTGAAATTTTTGATCATATATTATGACAGAATAAGTTTTCCTTAAAGTTGGTAGGTATGTTAGAGGAAAACACAAATTATTACTGTATTTTCTTACAACATTTACCATCCACTTTGTGATGGAGTAATGGGGAATTTCAATGAAACAGTGTACTGGAATTCACTTTCTATAAATCAAAAACAATAGATGAGTACGCAACATTTTAAATTGTTAATTGAAATTTCATTGGTGTATTGCATTGGATATATAGGCAAAATTAAGTGAGATTCTAGCAGTTTTATTTGTTTATCATAATCATGACATACTGAGTACTTACTGAGCTAGGCACTGTGTTAGGCATACTTTGTATATTCTCTCTACATGGTTCTCATTCCAAAACAAAATTTTTGTAATTGCCTGGTTTCACAGTTGACCAAGTGGAGATCTAGAAAGAGTTAATGTGTTGTGCAGGATTCTAGAGCTCATAAATGATGGAGGCAGCTTTAAAACAGAAATATTTGGACTTCAGAGATTTGGTCCATCAAGACTTATGTAGTAGTTTTGTTTTAAAATGTCTTCAAAATGCACACTTTAAATGACACTAACTTCATTATGAGTGTTTAAATGAAAATTCCCTGGATTTTTTCTTCTAAAGGCTTATTCAGTTCACATAAGAAATCAGCAAACATATTCTGCTTGGATATTACTGATGCATTGCTCAAATCTCATCTGTTGACATTTTGAAGACATCTCTAACAATAGCTTGACTTATTTGTGCACTATCATTCTCAGTTTGCTACTTTACCAAATATCCTCTTTTCCCCCCTGCTTTGGTACCGGGAATAGAACTCATGAACTCAAGACCTCATGCTTGTGAGGCAGGCACTGTGCCACTGAGCTATATCTCTGGCCTCCAAGTACCCTCTTTTACTTATGAAAATGTGATAAGTGAAACTTGTGATAAGTATCAGATTAAAAGCATTGCCCTAGGAAGCCACAGAAAGGAAGTATAAATCTTCCCCTTCCTGTCAATAATCTCCAACCAAAGCCAGGAGTGTGCACTTTTAGAAAAAAGAGACTAATTCGTGGTCTGAGGCAGTCACTCTAAAATTTCCTTGAAAGCCCCAATTGGGAAGTAAAAGTACACACTAAAATAAAGATAATCTGAATCTTCCAGAGTTGTAAGATTAAAAGAGAAAACACCTTTAGAAAAAACAAAGACATTGTATGAATTAATCACTCTTAAACTACTAGGAAGGATGGGATCCTTTTTTTCCTCAAGTGTTTGGTAAAGTCATGATTAGCTTCTTAAAGGGTCACAGGAGTTAACTAGGATAGACAGCTATTCTCAAATATATGTGATTTTGTTACTGTAAGAAGTAGGGATGTTTGGACTGAGAAAGAGAAGCAATGGGATCCAATTACAGTTGTAGCATCCTATACTATAACATGCAAAAAGCTGTAATAGTTGATCAGATTTTGGCAGATAGACAAAGAAAGGAAGAAGAGGCCTATATTGTAGGCTTGGGAGGGCTGCAGAAGAAACCAAACACCCTGGGGGAGAACAAAGAAGTGGAAGTATTTTTTATCAGTTCTGGCTGGGGGAGGAGTTTGGGAGGTGGACAAAATGATATATCAGCAGCTGATCTGAATGAGCATCTGTGTGCTGGAAACAGAAAACAGAAATATTTACTGGGTGCCTGCGGTGGAGTGCTTTGTGGACTCTTGGGACTAGAGAGGGCTCAGTTCATGTGCAAAAAGGGAATAGGAGGTTTTCTCTGGAACTAGAAGAACAATGCAGAAGTTACTTTCAGAGAGATAAACTGTATCTCAGGGCTGGTGCCAAGTTGGGTGGATGTCATATTAGAGAGAGCTAAACTCCAGGCTGTCAGAATCTATCAATGGTGATAATAATGATATCAGTAACAGTATCTATCCTTTATTGGGACCTCTACACCTTAAGCCCATTGCACAGTATCCCATGTGATTCTTATAATAACCTGAAGCATATGTGCTATCATTATCTTCATTTTATAGACAAGGAAATTTTATCTCAGAGGTTGAAAATTGTGCTAAATTCACAATAACAATTCACTGCAGAGCCAGGATGTATACTGTGTTACGGCTTGTATCTAGACGTCCTCTCAGAGTCTCATGTGCTCATATGTGGAGACTTTCAGAGAAGCTGGATCCAGAGTGTATGATGGTGGGTTTAAGGATGTGATGCTAGCATTGATTCACAGTGCAATGCTAGGATTAAGGGTCCCTTAACTTGGGCATGAGAGCGACCTGACCTAAGGGCCAGTAGCCTCAAAGGAATACAAGGGAGAGAAAGAGGACTGTTGTGGTCACTGCTCGTTGCTTGCTGCTTGCTGATTTTGTTGCCTCCTGCCTTCTGCATTCCTTGCCATGAACTTTTCTTCTCCTCTGTGGTGTCCCTCTACTATGCCACCTTGCCTTAGAAGCAGTCAGTTATAGACTGAAACCTCTACAAATTGTAAGCCAAAATGAACCTTTCCTCCTTTAGCTTTAAGTGTTGGGTATTCTGTGTCAGTCACAGAAAAGTAACTAAGACAGACTATCTACTTGCAGGACCTTAGAACTCTTCCTTCCAGCCACAAAGAACAGTCTTCTTTGGGAATGAAAACTTATATTGATTCTTGGTATTTTCAGCTCTTTAGAACAGATCAATAACTAATAGATAAAAGCTACAGAATGGCATACTATATTTAGGCTCAGTATATCTAAATTTAAAGTAAGTAAATTTAAAGTTATCTATTTTCCATTTTAAGGAATTTGGAATTTATTCTTTAGGCGGTAGTAAGCCACAGAAATCTTTTAAGCAAGAGTCTATTGGGTTTGGAGAACATAGGAAAATAAGATTATTATCTTTTCAAAAGATTAGCACTATGGGATAGGTAGGAGATGATGAAATCTGGACTTTGGGCAAATGGTGAAAGAACAGTACACAGAAAAAATATTCCAGTGACACCCATGAGTTAGGAGGGAGATGCTACTAATAAACTGAATGTGGAGATGAAGCATAAGGAAGAGTAAAGGATGCTTCCAAGATTTTAGCTTGGGCAACTGATGAGTGCCTGGTGACAGTATAAACCTAGATTACAAAAAGAATACTTTCTTTGTGAAGAAGTAATGCGTTTAGTTTTTGTCTTGCTGAGTTTGAAGGTTCTGGGTCACATCAATGTGGAAATATATTTTAGGCAGTAAAAAATTAATCTAAAACTCAAGGGAAAAGTCAGAGCTGGAGATGAAGTTAGAGACCCTCAAACTGGAGCTATGAAGTGGACAAAAGCTTTGAGGGAGTGGCAAAATGAGAAGACTGAAGGCCAAGGACTATTAACGAAGTCATCATGTCTGTTCTAGCCATTTAGCAGGTGTTGCTGCTGGTGGAGGAGAACCACAAAGAGAAAATTAGATAATCAAGCCTGAAATCACAAGAGAACATTTTTTTTGAGATTGTCTACTAAATCAAGCAATCTGTGTGCAGCTGAACATTTCCAGTTTTATTTTACAAAAGGCTCCCCATAGGATAGAAGTAATAGAAGCTGGTTCCAGGAACTATGATTTAGGCTGGTATTCTTCAGATCTGTCCTCCTCTCCTCCCCCTGCCTTCCATGACCCTTCATCCCAATTGGTCTGGGAATTAATATCTGATTTCAGTTATGGTGTGACAATATTCTTATGTTCTGAGGAATTTTTTCATGTCAATGATATATACTTAAAGTGAGACAAAACACTATAGAAGACATTGAGCTTTTTTTGTCATTTTGTGAGAACTTGAAATCACTTATCTTCTTTTTTCATCTTTTCAAATAGTTTTCTTCAACTGTAGGTGCAATGGTAAGAAGGCTGACTCATGTTTTGTCCCCTTCTTTTTCATGATAAACCATTTTATCTTGAACAAGACTCCTCAAGCTATATAGGACTCAACTCTCCTTATCTATGAAATACAGGAATTGGACTATATTTTCTCTGTGGCATCTTTCAGCTCAAAAGTTTTGTGATTTCATAATTCAAGCTCTGCACATATCTGCCATTTAAATGTCATTGGTTAGATCACCAAAATGCTAATAATTGTATAATCAGGGATAGATCAAATACTATTGAAATAAGAGTTCCTCAAAGATTGACAAAGTCCTCTTTATAGGAATGAAATCAAAAGTTTTTTTTCATGAGGTCAAAATTTCCGTTTTGGTATGAGCTCTAATTAAATTAAATCCTAAGAAACTTAGGCTAGGAGAGCTCTTCCTTCTTTTGGCTGACTCTAAAGGTTACCAGATAATAGAACATGTTCTTTGGGAAATGTAAAGGCTATTAAGACAAGTGAATAACTTATTGGGAAAGTTGCAGTTTTAACCTACAATTTACAGTGGGAAAACCTACTTATAGTTCAACAAATAAAAACTCAGGAATCAGACTAGACTGGGCAGTGTGTTATCATCCTCAAGCAGCACTCAGAAGTATCACCCTAAATATTGATCAGATTGTGGTTGACATGGGAAGAAAGCTTTTCAAATAGGAGAAACATGCTGAATGTCACTTTTGGTAAGAGGGCTAAAGAGAACCCATAAGCATAAAATCAGATCAAGAATTCCATGAGAAAGGTCAGGAACAAGTTGAGAAACTTGGCATGAGAACATTTTCAGGGTTGGTATATCATGAGAGCCTCTTTTTATAAGGCCCCAGTTCCCTATCTGGACAGTTTCATGAAGCTGGCAGAATCACATGCTGAAGGATACACTTCTTTAATGCTTTAGGTGTCTTCAGGATAGAGAGAAGAGACTGCTAAGGATGTGAAAGTTTTGTATCCTTCAGGGTCCTAGAAACTGGGCCAGTGGTGCACAAACAGTATGATCCTGTGGTGTTGAGTTATGCTGTATATGGCACTTGAACTTTCTATTCATTTCAGTAGACTTGGAAAGGGACCCTCAGGTCAATCCTGCCTTCCATCTTGTCACTGCTCCCCCCTTCCCACCTTGTGTGAGTCATCTTCTTCCAGAACAGTGACAGCCATCACCCAAATTGAGAACTCAGTGTGACAAAAGGGCTGGTTTCACAGTTCTCTGGAAACATAATGTAAAAGTTCACCACATCAGGCACATCATTTTAATCACCAAGGTCAAAAGAACTTTTAAATGTGACAAGTAGCTGCCTCCTTAGTTAACTTCTTCCTTCTGATTGGCAAGGAGAATACTGCAAGTCCTCAGCACACAGATGATCATTTCACTATTTTATTTCTTTAGATTTGTCTCCACTCTTTGCAAATATGGATTTATGCCATTCTTTTCTATCCACAGGATATATGAAAAGGGTGACAATAAAGCTAAGAATGAGCAGGAGTCAAGGGTTTGTAAGTGAACTGAGGAGTACACCTCTTTGGCCCAAGCTTATTGAACACCTGCTCCGTGCTTGGCCTCTTGGCCGGGAAGGTGGTTTAGAAGAATGAAAAGGCAAAGTGCCACTCTAACTGAGCTTATATTCCAGTGGGCAAACAATACAGAAATAAGGCAAATATCACGTAGTGACAAGTACTATGCAAAGAACTAAGTAGTTCTCAAGAGAGTGACGGGTAACTACTTTAAGCATTCAGAAATGTCTGCCTGAGGAACTGACATTATCACTAAGAAATGAATGATGAGAGGCAGCCACATGCAGGTCTGGGAGTAAGTGGTCCATTCACAGCACAGAACTTATGCAAAGGCCTTAAAGCACCATGGATTTTGTGGTGCTTTGTGATGACAAAGTGGAAGAGTAGGAGATGGTTTCTTAGAGAAAAGGGAATCAGATCATATGAAGAAACTGGTATTTATTCTAAGTGTATTTGGAAATCACTGGAGGGTTTAAGCAGGGAAATGGTTTTATCAGTGTACCTTTTTGAAAAGACCCTTTTGGGTTGCTAGGTGGAAAATGGATTGCTAGGTGGAAATTGGTTGCTAAGTGGAAAGGACAAGAGTGTAAGAAAGACATTTAGTTACAAAGTCACTGTTACCACTCACCATGAAAAGCAACAGTGGCTGAGATCAGGTGGTGGGAGGGGAAATAGAGAGGTTAAATGTATGTAGGATTTGTTTTGAGAGAATAAGTTATTTCTGAATGGGTAAAGAAGAGAAAGAAAGAATTACAGGAAATTCTTGGAATTTGGGGCTGAACGAAAGCAGTATTCAGCTTGAAGTACAGAACTGATGTCAAAGCAGATCAAGAAAGCACTTGGATGTACAGCTGGAGTACTGAGGAGTGGGAGAGAGAGGTGTACCTCACTACATGTCCATGTGCTTTCCAACATTTTTGATTAGTTTCCTCATTATAGGGCTATATGATTAGTTCTGTCGAGTGATCTATGCCACTTTGGTTTGAAATATAGAAGAGTCTTCCCTGCTGCCACAGAGACCAGCAATGTTATAGATAGCAGAGCTGTTTTCAACCTGTGTCCCTGAGTGGGTTATGTAAAAGAGAATCACCATTTTCTCTGTAGCCTGTATTGGTCATATAAGATGAGTGAAAAATAAACCTTATTGTGTTAAGCCACTGAGATATGGGGATGAATTTGATACTGCAACACAATTTAGTTTATACTGAATTAATAGCCAGATAAATAGATTAAGGCATTGTCAGTAAAAGAATACTATCCAAATCATAAGAATAGGCATTCACTTACGGTGAAAGTGTAGATGAAGAAAAAAAAGTCTAGAATTTATTAACAAGTAAGGGTTGATCTGTGTAACTTTGGGTTGATGAAAACAAGTATTGCTTGGGAATTGGGAAGAAAAGAGAAGATGAAACATAAAGATCAAGATTTTTGCTGTGGACATAAAAACAGAATATTAAAAGCTGCCAGAGAAAAGACACAACTAACCTATCAAGGAAAGCCCATTAGAATCATGGCAGATTTTTCAGCACAAACCCTCAAGTCAAGAAGATCTTGGAGTGAGGTATTTCAGCTCTGAAAGAAAACAACCTTCCACCCAGACTGATGTACCCAGCAAAACTTTCATTCAAATTTAATGGAGAAAGAGGGGGAGAGGGAGAGGGAGAGACAGAAGGGGAGGAGAGCAGAGGGGAGGGGAGGTGAAAAGAAGAAAGGAGAGAGATGTTTATGAGAAAGAGAGAGAGAAAGAGAGAGAGAGAGATTTATGTGTGTGTCCCTGTCCTCATGAGGTTTGGTTTCTTGACAAAAGGGTAGATAATAAACATTGAAACAATTACGTGGCAAAATTTCACATTGTGATAAATGTTATAAAGAACAATGAGGCAAGATAAAGAGATGCAGAAATGGAACATGATGTTTTCTATAGAAGTTTCAGTAAAGGCTTTTCTGTGGAGCTGGTATTTATGAAGAGACCACATAAAGTGACAAGACAAAGACAATAGTACATGTCTGGGAATCAATCTGATATGACAGAGCATTACAGGAAGATGTAATATAGAGTCAATGAAGTGGCTTGCAGCTGGGAATATGGCATAACTCAAGGTCTAAAAAGAATATACTGGAAAGATTTAGGTACAAAGATTGTTCTAAATGTTTTCTTTTTAACAATGAATGTATTGTTTTTTTCAATTAGGTAATCGAGTGTTAAAGTTATTAGGAAATCCATCCCTGAAACCACACTCATGTACACCATACCATGTGATTTTTTGACAGCACCTCATTTCCCAACATTTTCTGTCATTCCTACCTTTAAAAGGGTCTGTTGCCTATCAGACAGGCTGACATCCTTTGAAAACAGCAAAACAGAATATACAAATTCTCTTGCCCATCTCGTCAAAGTTAGGCCTTTGAGTACTGCATGGCTCTGTGCCCAGTAGAAGAGGATTGAGGTTGCCAAATCTTTGGATAATAACAAGCTCCAATCTACATAACACCTGGTCTTTACAAACCTAAGTCATTATGAATGTGGTCCAAGTTGTCACTGCAGTGTTTTATTATTTTCACTTTCATTGGAGATGAAGTCCCCTGACCATGTTCCCTTGGTTAGCATGGATGGTGTGACTGCCTCGCCCAGCTTTGCTGTGGTTTGATGATGGTGGAGAGCAATGGGGAAAAAGACTGTGACACTCCAGATCCTTTGGTTAATAAACAGTATTATTGCCTGAGCACTCAAAGAAAACCTCAAGTAATTTGGGGCTTTGGGGTGAGAAGGAGGAGGCTCCTGGCATAGGAATGGGAAGCAGAGATCCCAGAGCTAGTTAAATGTGGAATTCATTGCGGCCAGGTCTCTCCACAACAGTAGTATGTGAAAACAAGAAAGATCTGAAAGCAGTGACTGACATGAAGAACTTAGGATTTTTGTTTTGTTTTGTTTTAATCTGGAGGGAAAAACTACATGTCAGACCTGGGGATAAGTAGGGAGGAAGAAGTAGAAATGAAGAAATGACCAACACTTTCCAAATATCCATCAAACCTACTTGGTTCTCTCCTTTTCCTTTCAGCCTTCACCATCTTTTGACTGGATCAGTGGTCTCCCTGTTACACTCTTGTCATTTTCCTTGTGTCCATCCAGCTCTGAGGTGTTCTTTCAGAAGTCTACATCAGATCATATGACTCACAGAGCCAAAACCACATGCTGGCTTACAAGGACCTTCCAACTTTGCCCTCCCTCTGCCTCTCTCAGCCTACTGTATGGGCCTCCACTCCAGACTCACAACTGCCTAGCTACTGTGGTCTTTGACATACCCTTCAGGTTCTAAACTCTCCCAACCACAGGATTGTTGGTCATGTTATCCTTCTCTTCCTTTCTTGGCTGATACCTACTTATACGAGATACAATGTACCTTAGTGGCTGAAAATGTTCACACTACTGCCGAACTACCAGGTTTTCTACTTATCAGCTGTGTTACTTTGAGTAAGTTGCTTAAACTCTTTATTCATCTATTATAAAATGGAGCTGACAATAATGCCTGCCTCAAGTGAGTAGTTTTGAGTAGTAAGTAGTACATGTGAAGATTTTAGCCCAATACCTAATATCTGGAAAAATCTCAGTAAGTGTTATTAGCTTTTGAGTCTGAATCTAAATATAATTTCCTCTGAGAGATGAGATTTTGTCTGATCCAGACCTTCCCCTATATTGCATCCCTCTGTCATATTGTTATAATCATTTGTACACCAATGTGTTTATTGTTGCTATTTATAAGA
The DNA here is from genome assembly GCA_004027455.1 of Hydrochoerus hydrochaeris. Lineage (NCBI taxonomy): Eukaryota > Metazoa > Chordata > Mammalia > Rodentia > Hydrochaeridae > Hydrochoerus > Hydrochoerus hydrochaeris. Next base: position 277,058 of record PVLA01000006.1, read on the forward strand.
CTATAAGCTCCATGTGAGTACTCAGTTATATTTCTGAATAACTAATACCTACACAGGGCCAGACACCTAATAGACAATCAACAAATATGCTTGTGAATAAATGACTGAGGCTGATGGCTAAGGACTGTTTGTAAATGCTGAGAGTCTTCTGGGAAAGCACTGGGGCTTGTGAAGGACTGAGTTGGGCTACAGGCCAATAGAGTTCTACTGTACTACTTTTAAAGGCAGTAGCTTTATGTTGTATTTCAAGATGTTGATATATCAAAATCAAATTACTGGACCAAGCTCAAAATTTACATTTCTATGCCAGGATTAAATGCTCTTTTTTGGCAGAAAAGAAAATGTTCAGATTTGCCATAGGATCTCATGCAACCTGGAAATGATCTAAATGAATTGTATAAATGAGACAGTCATGGTCCCCCCCTACATCAGTCTGCTTCAAAAGGTGGCTGCACATTTGACTCAGTTCATTGCTTCAGTGCAGACTACTGTACACTTGAGCAGCAAGCCCAAGATACATTCTTGCATTCCTCACTGCTATTTTAAATGGAGCCTCTTTATTTACGTTGGTCTTATCTCTTTTTTGTTTAATGTCACTGGTTGTTTATTTCATTTACATAGCTCTTTTGCTTCCAAAGTTGTTAGACTGTATAGAAAACATTATGTTCAGAAACAGTAATGGCAAACATACACAATCACCAAAATGAAAATTTCAACTACAGTAGTACTTGGACAGCACAGGGTTACTTTCTTCTTGTAGCTCACCATTGGTTTTCACCAGGGATCTAATCCCAATAGACTCTCACCCCCTCTCTTCTACCATTGTTCTGTTTTTTTGTTTGTTTGTTTGTTTCATACTTATTAGAAGCATGATAATGATAGGGACCTTTGGTATCTGTGTGCATCGGTTTATGGGAATTTCTAATCTCCAACTTATTTTCCACCTCTATGGATCGTTATGCATAATAATGTCACTTATTTTCAAGGCTATGTTCTTCCAAACTTTTTTGGTGCCTTATTTTACAAAATTTCTCATCTCTACCTACCTTGGCTATCCATTAAATGTTTCTAACCTAATCTGGATTTTAAGCATGAAGCTTTTAATTAAAGACCAAATCTAACTATCTTGGCAAGAAACTCATAATGTCAGTAAAACCTTTATTTAAAACATAAACTGGTGGTTTGGACCAGAAGTAAAAAGAAGGGTTTATAATGAATCTTATGTCTGCATTTTCCTTTTACCAGCTTTGTATGCAATTTCACAATGTCAGATAAAATTCTGGTTCTTACGTTCTTTGACTTCACTGAAATATCTGTTGTTGGCACAATGCCTTGAAGAAAAGTGATATTCTGTAGTCTAAAGCAATAAGATACAAAGACATTTAATACTCATAGTTCTTTTCATTTTGGAAAACTATAGTTAATTCTTATGGATTACTCCTTTTTTTTTTAAAAGAAGCTAAATAAATGTATAGGATGTAATTGTCATATAACTTATCATATATCCTAGATTTGAAAACTGGGAAACCAAATACAAGCAATGACAGAGGAGGTAAACTGTGTATTAAGATTCAAAGTATTCTGGGGAGCATTGTAACTGATCACAGAAATAGAGTACAAGATTAATGGGAATAGGTTAGTATGATAAACTGAAATGCATGTTGTAATCAAATTGCCAGCCTAAAACAAAAAATATACATGTCATTGCCTCTGAAGAAGGAAGGGGATACATAACTACTACAGTGTCCACAATGTGACACATTCAGCATCCTTGATAATCCTCCTTTTAGAAGTATCACAGGCACAAATCCTTGTATCACATGAATGTGCATGCATGTCTTAAATTACAGCAGTGATTCTGAGAAGACTGAAACCTGGGAAGCTGTATATAACAGTTCAGGAAAGCCGACATGCTTTTTTTTTTTTTTTTTGGCTGCTCTTCCTCAAGTTACTTAAATGAGACTTATTGGCTATTGATCTGTGTGTATGGAGATTACAATAAAACATAATGGGCCAGTTTCTTTTTCCCCTGGCTCATAGAACTGGCATTTTTGCCTCTTGGGAGTAACACATTTGGATATGGGGGAAATATCCCCAGAATCTGGATGGCAACTGATGTGTTTTTAAGACAATGATGTCAGGAAGAGAGGCATACCCAAGAATATGCTGGTCGTGCTCACTGGGAGAATAGTGATCCCTGTTTAAAGTACTGAGCAAGCTGGCTGGGTTGGCGCTCCCCACCAGTATAGTCACGTTTCCCTTTACGATGTTATTTACATTCCTTTGATTCGTGATTTTTTTTCCCTGTGAAGGATCCTACCTTGCCTATTTATCTCTAATCTAATTTGTGCGATGGTATCAAGCTTTAATTTTATCATTATTGTTTTGCTTCTTTTAAAACACTTGCAGGGTGCCAAGCACTGGATAAAATAAAAAGGATACATTCCCTGCTGTTGCTGGGCTCACGCATTTAAAGAGGTATGACAAGCAAAATATCCAGTAATTGGCAATAGGTAGTCCTCGTGGTGGTTTTCTCCCCTTTTCCTTTTTGAAGCAACTTCATCTCTCTGAGCAAGCCTAAGAAGTTCCTTGCATCAAAGGTGTCAGAAACGAAGAGGGTTTGGAATAAGTGTCAGTGTAGGCAAAGGACTTTCAGTGCTGTGACTTGCTCCTCGCCTGCCCACGTGCTCGCCGTGCTGCCTCCGCTTCACCTGCGCGGACTCCCCAGCTCTTCCGCTGCCTCTGGCTTCCCTCCTTGGGAGGCCAAAGGCGCCCTTCCCACACCTCCCGCCCCATCCCGCAGGACTGCACATCGTTTAGACCAGAGGCCCCAGAACTAATCTCCAGACTCTGCTTGAAGTGCGCTGATAGCCGCGGGGAGCCTCTCAACAGGGGATGTCCAGGCAGGTGCGGACCCAGTCCCGGGGGTTTCTCCAGACTCACGCCCAGTGTTTCCCGTTTATTCTGTCTCCTACTTACCCTGCTAGGATCGTCTTTGTCTTTCCTAGCTAGTATCACTGGAGCCTTCTTGTGCCGGGGGACTGCAGAGGAACACTGGGTCATCCGAACCGTGCGGGATGGCTCAGTGAGTGTGTGCGTTATGATGTGGGTCTGAGTGTTGGGTGCGTTTGTGAGTGTTGGGGGCGGTTCACAAATAGGGACCAAGAGCAAACCACTCTTTTTTTCTCTCTTCATTTCCTAGAGCTCCGGGGCGCAAAGCGCTGGCCCTTTCCGCAGCACTCAGCGGATTGGGCAACCCGGGCTGAACCCAGCTGGGGCGACAGCCTCACCCTGCCCGCACCGCACCCCGAAGCTTTAAAGTTGCGGGAAACAGTTTCCGGGGGCCCAGGTTGAGGCCAGTGCCCCGCAGCCGCTCGCCCGGGGGCGCGGGCTGAGCAGAGCGTCGGGCTGGGGTGCGGGCTGGAGGAGGACGGGGCGGAAGGGAGGACGCAGGGGGAGGGGCTGCGGGGAGCAGCTGCAGGGGAGGCGAGGAGCAAGGTGGCTCCCCGCGCCCCGCGGCTCCGGGGGACGCACCAGGCAGCCAATGGCTGCGCAGAGGTGTACAGCAGATGGCGTCCGACTGCGCCGTTCCTTCCTCCTCCTCTTCTTCCTCCTCCTTCAGTGCTGAGGAGCCAGAGTCGCCGCCGGGTTGCCAGACGCTGGAATGGGTGGTCTCCCGACAGAAACCACCATCTTTCTTGCACTCGGGAAGCTCGGGGTTCGGCGGCTACCAGAAGCTGCGGCTGCGGCTCAGGCGAGGCGGGTGAGTGCTGCCGCGCTGCGCCCCGAGCGGAGCTGGGCGTTCCGGGTCCCCTGGCCAGGCGGCGGGGCGCGAGGTGGCAGCGGGCGGCTAGCGCTGGGGCTGCGCCCCTGGCACGGACTTCGCTCTTTTCTCGCCGGCCAGCCTCCCTCGCCTTTCTCCTTTCCGCACGCGGGAACTTGGAAGCAGAGCTTCTCAGAGCCTGTGGCTTGGGGCTGCGCGCAGGAAGGGTAGGCTACCCCGGGCGAGCGCGGGGACCCTCCAGCCAGATGGGCGGGCCGGGACAACGCGCGCGCGGAGCGACTTGGTCAAAGACCTCACGCAAAAGGACTGATGCGTGCCATTTCCACATCCAGCTAGCTTTAAGGGTACGGAGGGAAGGAACAGGGTTTCCCGTCCTGCGTGGGGTGTCCGAGGTCAGAGGGCGGGGAGTTCCGTGGGCCTTGCGAACAGGTTGACTGAGGGTTCCCTTTCCGTGGCGTTGACTGCGAAATCTCCGTGTGGGTTTTCAGGGCCCCCGGAGGATAGCTGAGAAGTTTTGTGGCTTCCTCTGATTTATCAGTGGGTTGTCAGGAGAGTGTAGCAACAGTTTAGATTTCCACTGTCCCTGCGGGGTTGAGGGGTGTACTGAGAGAATGGGACCCAGGGTCCCTCTTGGTGTGTCACATTGTTTATCAAGAGGAAACGGAACAGGGCGCCAATGAGCGGCTAGGAGGACGAGAGTATTTTCTAAAACAGCACCTATCACCTTTCCTCTTACACCTGCCACACTTCCACAGTGTTAAAGTTATTTGAATACTGAAATAAAGCCTCAGAGCTTTAGTGTCCTCATATTTTATGTCTTGAAGTTGCAAATCTTGGAGGTGTGTGTTGAGGTATTAAGTGCTTTCTGATTCTCTTTTGAAAAAGAAGGAAAATAATAACTGTGTGAGAGGGAAGGGTCCTTGTAATCTGAGTATTCCTGAAGAGCTCTTTTGATTCAGTTTTGTACAGTCAAGGTGGAGTTGGATTAAGACGAGATTTTGGCAGTCTGTGGAAGATGACAGGGTTACTGGCACTTTGTTGCAGGGTGGGCTAGTGGTTGCCTGTATTTCCCCAACTTCAGGTGTCTTGCTGCTCCTGTAAATGTCAATCTAGGGGGAAGGAGTCCGCATAACCTGTTTCTCAGTACACCTGTGAGTGCTCTTATGAAAGTGAAAATCCCTGAAGCCAGGCTGGTGTGCGTGTGTGTGTGTGTGTGTGTGTGTGTGTGTGTGTGTGTGGTGTATCTAGAGTTTCCTCTTCACAGTCGTTCTTAGGATGTTAGGGGGATATGCTAAAACCCCTTGGAGGGTCAAGGCAATCAATCTGTTAGGTAAACTCCAAGGAAGCCTTTTTGTTTTCTTGACTATATTCCGCTGTTGGTTAAGGCTTCTTGAGAGCCTTTCAGTAATCCAATCAAGCAACCTATTCAGTGGTGAGTGAATGCTCATATTTTTGTGTTAAAATAACCCCATAAAGTCTCTGTGGTGAGGCTTCACTTTGAAGCACTTCTGTTTTAAATCTCAGTGCCATTAATAATAGGAACCTTCTTTACAATTTAATGTGATGAGTTTTGTGTTTTCAATGGGTAGATGAACCAGCTGAGTAGATTCCCTGAAACTGGCTTCCTCTTTCCCTGGCCTGTCTCTCTGTTAGTTTGTCTGTCTGTCTGTCTGTCTCTCTCTCTCCTCTCTCCTTCCCTCCCTCTCTCCCTCACTCCCTATCTCCGCCCCCCCCCCGTGTGTGTGTGTGTGTGTGTGTGTGGGGGGGGGGAGTTAGCTCTCCTACCTGCTGGAAATTGAGGATTAGAAACTTTGTGTGTACTTAGCATTGAATTTAGGATCTTCACACTGAGCTGCATTCCCAGCCCCTTTTCAAGAGTTTTGTTTTGAGACAAGATCTCATTAAAATGTCTATGCTGTGCTCATACAATCCTCCTGCTCTCCTGCTTCAGCCTGCCAACATATTGGAATTAGGACTGCTGTGCATCACTGTGCCAGGCTGCAAACTCTTTTTGTGTATTTAAGTGAAAAAGAATTATGAAATAATTATCCAGACCCTAAAACAGTGTAATTACTTACTTCTAAAGACTTCGTGAATGTAATTGTTGTAATCTCATGTAGAAAATATGGTATAGTTTTGCACAGTGGGACAGACAGACTCAGAAGACCTACACACCTACAAAACATTGAGTTCTGCTGATTGGATACTTAATTTGCATTAAGGATTTGGGGATGTGTACCCCAGGAAAGGCTGCCTACTGTTGGTGAACTTTGAAAGTTCTTTTGAATGTTTATAACACAATGAGCTTACTTTATATTTAAATCAGTACTTAAAAATAATCTTCATGATTTTTTTTTTATTTCCCCCATTGGTTTTCATCAAAATTGTTGCCCGTTAAAGAGTTGAAAGGCTAAGAAACAGAAATAAACAGAAATAATTAAACCGTTAGGAAATAATTACAGATCATAAAACTGTATAAACACAGGCTCCACTTTTGGAGAGATATTAATAACTTGATGTACCTTTCTGTTCTCTGTGAGTGTGGGTTTTAAGACAGTAAAGAAGAAATAAAAATGGTACTGCTGAAATGTTCTTCATCAGAAAACTATTAAAATTTTGTCTACTTCAGATACAATTTTGAAACAATTCATTAATATCTATTTTTAAAAGTTTGTCTTTAAACCTCAGACTGAAGAAGCAGAATGAAATGATAGGAATTAAATTAATAGAAGAGGAATGTCCAAATAAGACAAATTCTAATGCATGCAACTAATTTTAATTAAACTTCATAAGTTGAAGCTGGAGTCATATGATTACTTCAGAGAAAAACTATCTTATCAAAACTCCAGTTTTGTTTTACTGAACACCTTTGTAAAGATTAGGCATGAAAATAAAGCATTGATACAATAGAATGAGGAATACATGACTGATCCTATTGAATTTACAGTGAAAATGATGAATGACATTATATACAGTATTAAAAACATGACTAAGATAAACAGATTAAAGAATTCTAAGTAAGTGATAAGCATACTAGTTGGTGAAAAAAAGAACATCATTAACACCAAAGCTTTTGAGATGCTCTACAGGTGAGATGTAAAGGGTACATTTTTGAATAACAGTAGGGTATTATGGTATCAGAAACTACACCATGCTCTTTAGATATCTTCTTGGATTTTTGAGTGTAGATTGCACATAAGTGCTGTATCTTTTCAGAAGAAGACATTTCCCAGCACAGAACTCTAAAACAAGCAGCTGTAATCACTTTAACACTGTCAACCTCCCTAAATATACCACAGGTCTTGAATTTAAAGTTGTTAGGATTAATATCTAAGTGATAATTACTGTGTTAAACCTGTGAAAGAAGGAGAATTTTAAATTCCACTTCTAGTTCTAGAAATTTACTACTGTGATTTTAATTGGGATCCATGGTTTAACAAATCTGAAATCATTGGTATTGATATTGGTGCTTCAACATGACATATATTTTATTCACTCTTCAAAATTTCTCCATAGAGATTATTTTGCTGATGCTTTCAGTAGGAAAATAGCCATGAATAAAATGGATGGTTCTCTATCACCATTGTTATTCATAATAGCAAACAGCAACTGTTGATGAAATTAAGCAATGAGAATTAAGTATAGTTGCATAGTCGGCTCTTATGCACCTCTGCTGAGAAGGAAATAGGAATTCTAGTCATTTAGTTCCTAGGACGGTGCTCCTTTTGCGTCATGATTCCTGGAGCAGGCCAGCTACACAAAATATGTCTACATAGTTATTTGTGTAATTTATAGTCTACTTTTAATTTTATAATGAGCATTCTGTAGCTACTAGATCAAGAATTCCACTTGAAGTGAAAAATAAGATATTAGGGAAACCCAGGTACTTAATATTATTCAGTGAAATTCTGAAACCAGCTCTAGAGGTGCTATGGCATAGTTTCACTGCTGTTGAATGCTCAGTTATTACCCAAGTGGTTGAATAAAAGCTTGGTTTGTAAGCAGGACAATTAAGTCATCTGGCACATAGGCAGACTACCGTATGTTAAGAATGTGAGTTTGCAATATACAGTTTATTTTAAGGCATCATAAAATGTATATTAGCTTTTAGTCATTAGGCATTTTTTGAAATTAATGGGATTCTAAAAGTACAAGTCTTTGCTGTGATATGGAAATCTGTGGAATATTTTGAAGTTTTTTTTTAAAAAAAGGCTTTCTTAGAAGAAAAGGGTAGATGTTGACCTAGATGTGGGGATTCATGAAAATGTGAAAATGTGTCCTGCACAGAAAAAGACCATCATTGTGGAATTCAGTTATTTTGCAGCAAGGGCCACAGTGCTTGTTTGATTTTACCTTTCTAGGCATATTTTAATTATGAGCCACTTGTACTTGAATATGATGTAGCTAAAAACAGAATCCTAAGTCATGAATGTACAAACAATGATTTAATGTTGTGACTGGGAAGAAGATGGTTGTTGTGTTCTACTTGCCTGTATGAGAGTTGGCTGCAGCTTTGTGCAGTTTTCTGTATTAGGGAACAGTTCATTACCTCTAGAAGAATCACAGTGTTGAAAAAAGCTCTAAACTTCACAGCAGTTAGGCACAATTGCTTTTGGTCTTAGACTGTAGTTTTGTAGTAAGCATATTTTAATTTTGGGTTCTTTCATTTGGCTATTTTAAAAACCATACCCTGTAGTATGCATAAATGGAGGATTTTAATTATAGGAAGACTGAGGCTTGCACTAATCTCTTGCGGAGTTTGCTTCTGGGCTCTCCTCTATTGATTTCTACATTTTGTGCTTATGTTAGACATATTCTGGGTGATTTGGCACATATACAGTGATAGAGTTTTATTAGATGTAAAAATATTGAAATTTTTCTGTACTAGCAGATAAATGGGTACTGTTTGAATCCCAGGGAACCCACTAGAGCATCTGGAGTGTCCTGCAAGCCACTTTTCAATGCCCCTCAGATCATATCTTGATAGAAACATTAAGAGGGTTCCACCTGCTATAGCAAGGGGGCTTTAAGTCCTGCTGCAGTACTATTGCCAGAATTTTCTGATAGTTTTATTCCCAACAGGAATAAATACAACTCTTGGCATTATACCTAGGTGAATTTGAAATCTGTTTACATTTACATTTTAGTGTTTTCTGTCCGATGTTTATACCTATTAAAATGACTCGAATATCGTTTTCATATAGTGTATTATTTAACAGAGCACAAAGATATCAAAACCCCTTTCACCTGAGTAATCAATTAATATAAAGCCACTTCCCTTTTGAGTTCATTTGTTTGCTTAGAAAACAAAATAAAACTAAAATGTAAAATATAAAATAATATTCTTAGGGGTTGAGCCAAATTCCTAACCCAGGTCACATGCCATAAAAATAAATCTTCTGCCCCACAATTGTCTGAGACAACTTAATTAAAAGTATGTATTTGAAGTAATTCAAAAGTTTTTTTTTCTATTAGGGGAAAGGTAATTGTTGTTTCCATTTCCTGTTTATAGTCTTTGGCATTAACTCCATTTATTTCATTTTAACTTTCATTAATTTATGGGATTAAGTATTGTTGATGAGGCTTTCTTTTATCTGAATTGACCCATTATGTGAACTAGAATATCTTCCAGCCAATCGCAGAAAGGCAAGAGATGATGACTTTGAACATTCTTTGATGAAAATTCTTTCCCTGGATCTGTGGTAAATGGGAAAATAAAAAACTCAAACACTGCTAGGTGGGCCCTGAAGAACACATACTATCAGTATTTTTTCTGTACTGAGGATTGAACCCAGGGTCTTGCACTTAGCTACATCTGCAGTCTTTTTTAAATTCTGAAACAGGATCTCTTTAATTTGCTAAATGGCCAAGCTAGGGCTTGAATTTGTATTCCTCTTGCCTCAGCCTCTAACAGTGCTGAGATTATAGATATGCATCACCACCCTGGCTGTATTATGCATCTTGAACAGAAAAAATAGTATTTAGATGCTATATTGATTTCTCTCTTATCAGCCACTGGTTTCTTACGTCAGCCTTCTTCCTTTGTGCCTGTTTTCTTCAAGTCATCCTACACATAGACCCACCATACCTTTTATGCTTTTTTCTTCTCCTTTCTCTTCCTAGTTATACAGATTCTATCTATTAGTCAAGATCCGGTTTTAATTATACTTTCACTGAATTTTCTCTGATTATGCTAGTTCACAAAGCTCTTTCTGTCTGAACAACTCAGGTGGTAAATTCTAATTTTAATGTTTGATTGAATCTGTTTCCTTAGCATCTACATGTAGAGTTCTGAGGGTAAAGGCTTTGGGTGGAAAAAGGATACTCACTCTGTATGAGAATCTGGAAAATGTTGGAAAATAGAATGTGATAGATAGAGAGCAAGACTTAGTTAGCAATAGCCATTTGATCATCTTTAAGGGGAGGCCTCACAATATCCAAGGAGGGAATAAGAGTGGCTTCCAGTTGTAGATGAATGCAACATGCTACATACCAGGCTAAGTGCATTGAAATTGCTGTGTCTCATGCTTATAAAAATTTTACAAAATGGGTACTGTTATTTAGTCCCATTTTTTTTTTCATAGTAGGAAACAGAGGCTGAGGTACCTTTGATATCTTGCCTATAGCTAATGGAACTGGAAAGCCACAGAGCCATAATTTGTATCCAAGTCTGTTGCACTGCAAGTGCCATTTGCTTTTGATTTACTAGGCTGGTCTGGAGCCTGAAATTTTGGGTAACAATTTTAATCTTAACTTCCCAAAGAATTTCTTCAAAATGTAAGAACATATATACTTATATACTTACCAGCTGTCAGAGCTGCTAGTGAAAATCGAGGTGACTGATAACAAGAGTACTGCTGAATCACTGCTACCTAGAGGTAAAAATGTTATTTAGAAATATGAAAAAAAGGCTGTGTTTTGATTTGGCACAGACTTCCTGAGTGAAGATTATATCGCAGAGTTGTAAAGAGTTTGAGACATTTATATTTAAAAATGTTAGTGTCCCAAGGGACCATTGGAAGACTCAGGAATTCCAGACTGAGAAAATCCCCACTTTACTCCTTTTTATTAATGCTATGTCATCAAGACAGTGCTGTTCTGTCAGCTATGCAAAGTCTTAGCTTTGAAATGAGCACAAAAAATAAGAAAAGGGTTAGTCAGTTTTCAGATGTGAGAGTGGACTGGCAGTAGCCCTGGCCATTCCTGAGATTTGGTTGGGGGCTCTGGTCAGGAGGTCCCCACGTAAGTTCTCTACCTGGCTGTGTATCCAACAGGAAGGTATCTATAGTCAAAGGTGACAGCTTCAGTGAGAAGAGAAGGACTGTTCTTTGGTTATGCATTTATGAAAAATCATATTTTTGAAGTTATCTTTCCTAAAAATGTTTTGCTGGGTCAGCATGTTGATTTTTTTTGACATGAAATTCTATGGGACTGTATAATAAACCCATTTATAATACCAGTATCTCCTTACAATTTCTGTAGACATATAGTGTTGGAATATGCCCAGTTTCTCTCTTTGCCCCTGGCAGAAACCATATATAAAGAATCACAGAGGAGTGGAAGTTGTAAAGAGATTTTGCCTCATTCTAGGAACGAACTTTTTCACATTCAGAGCTGTCTGGAAATGTGATAGGCTGTCTCAAGGAAATGCAAGTTCCTCATCTCTGGGCCATTCAAGCAGAGGATTAACAAGTACTTGTCTGGTTAGTCTTCAGAAAGGGCACATGCACTGAGGATGTATTGAGCATGTACTATGTGCCAGACATCACTCTTCATGTGTTAATGCTTGAAATCATCTCAAAAAGCTTGTGAGACTGAGTGTATTTTTATTTGTAGTAGTAGTAGTAGTCACATTTTATGGATGCCATAAAAGTAAGTAGTTTGTTTGAGGTCAGGCTCTACACCCAGCAGTCTGGTTCTAGAGCAGTGCTTGCTTACCAGAAATAGAAGACAAGCCACAGATGTAATTCTCAAATCCACCTTTACATTTTCTAGTGCCACATTAAAGAAGGAAAAAAATTAAAATTAATTTTAATAATGTATCTTATTAAATCTGTAAGGAATTTTTTATTTTAACAAGAATTGATTGTTAAAAAGTTATTAATCTGGTGTTTTAGACTTTAATGTACTAGTGTTAAGGTTTAAAATCTAGTCTGTATTTTACCCTTACAAGCACATTTCTGTTCAGACTAGCCACGCGTCCAGTGCTCAGTTACCCCATGTGGCTGGCGATCACTATGTTGGATGTACTTACAACTGCATTATTAACCGTTCTACTCTGCCTGCCTAGTTAGTGACTGCTGAGTTTTCTTATAATGCATACCCTGTCTTTGCATAGGTGAAACCATTCATCTATTTATAAAGTTTGTTTTTAGATGATACCAGTATAAAAAAATCCCTAAAATACTTCCAAACTTAACTCATGAACATATTTACTTTCAAAACCTGTAAAAGAAGATTGTTTTTCACCTCATCTATAAAAACCTGAATTCCATACGACTTTCATTGGTGAAGATGGAGCACATCTGGCTTGCTTCCACGTGACAAATAGGCATGCACATCACCAAATCACCTTGTCCTTCTCCTTTCCATTTCCATTTAAAGTGTCCATTTCTTTTGTCCTTTGATTTTTTGTTTTATTGGTTTTCTAGATTATATGTGTAGCCTGTCACATGTGAAATGTGCATAGCTTAGGACCTGCTTATCTCCAGAGACTAGGGGAAGGAGAAACATTAACCTTAGCATTGAGCCTAAACAATTTTTCTAATTTACACATTGTACGTGTTTCTCAGCCCCTGTTACTATGTCCTTATGATTACTACAGCCAGAGTGATATTTCTGATCAAATTGTAGTAATTGGTGGGATTGATTCATTTCCCAGCAAGATTTATTCTTTTCAGTGATCTGAAGGGCTTTTCTCAAGTAGAATTTCTGACAGTAACTAGCCCTCTGGGATACGACATGCTTCAATTGAAAAAACAGAATGTGACATGTATTTCATTGTGTGGAACATATAAAAAAAGTTCTGTGTTTCTTTTGTGAGCATATCCTCTACCTAGCAACACATAATAGTGTGAAACATTTTAATAATCCTAAATCTTCTTCAGTGGGACAGTGGATTACATAGGTGGTTTAAATCTGATTTCAGTTGCTAATTAAAGGAAGCATAATAAGAACAAGACTTCTGTTAGAAAAACTCCAAACTTCAGAAGAAGAATTTCCTTGTGGAGACAGATTCAAAAATCACCTAGTATTATGTGCATGGTCATTAGATGTTTCATTTGAATTATAGAATTGGTGGAACTAAAACATAGTGATTGTAGACATAATATATTCCCAGTGAAGTACTTCTTTTAGGTTCCTCTTTTTTTAAAAAAAAATAAACATTTTTCGTACAGTAAGACAAATTGTTGTAAAGTGAAAGATGTGTTTGTAAACATTCAGAGATTACTTACTAGGCATCTGCTGTGCCCATGGTACAGAGTAGATAAAAGCAAATGTAAGATAACAGAACAGTTACAAAAATCTACTTTGTAAGTAGGAGATGGACATTTGCATTCTGTTCACTTAAAAAATACTAAGTCACATGATTTATATGTATTTCTTTTAATAATTATTAACTTATTCTTTTAATAATTATTAACTTATTAAGAAGAGGCAATGCACCCTTCTCTTGCTTGCATCCTCATTACTTTGCAGAAAGTAATGTAAAATAATAAGCATGTGTTGAATTCAGTGACAGAGATACATTAATTTTATTTATGTATGTCAATTAAAATATAGTGCCAGATTTATAATGGACCACTTGTGTAAAATTTATGTTTTTAAAAATAAGGATAAATAAAATCTATTTCTAAAACTTTTTCCTCTGGTAACTCCACTGGGTGATTTCTAACTGTTCAGTTGCACTAGAAATATATTGTGTTCACCTATAAGAATGTAGATGCTTTATATGTGTGTATTTCATTTTTTATTCAGAGGATGAACAGCTTTGTTATCCAGTCAGTAATCATCAGAAGTATTTGTATGAAAAGTGGAGCATGGAGTAAGCTAAAATTGTGTGTGGGGCCTATGAGTGTGGATTCCATCCCCACCACTGCAAAAAGTAAGTGTCCATGTATTCCTGCATGGGGCTCTCAAAATCTGTTAAAGAATATAGCACTAAACAATACCAGGACAGTCATATAATATTTCTGAGCAAATGGAATCAGCTAAAACATTAGTAAGGCTATATAACCTGTGCTGAGGCTCTCTTTGAACATCCCATTAAGTGTAGAGAGCCTGTTGCATTATTAGTTTGGCTATTTGAGCTGATTACAAAAGTAGATATGAGCAATGGGAGCAGCAGATCATCAGAAGCTGCTCCTCTAGCTTGGAAAGAATTTAATGTGCCCTGATAGATTAAATTTCTCTTCTTGAGTTTCTCCAGGAAAATGTAGCCAGTGGTTTTGTACTGCTTCCTTACACTGTGTCATATATCATGTTGCAGTGTGTAGTGTAAATTGACCATGCACTTAAAAAATTTTCACAGAATTTGTATGTAAATAGTAAGACAAATAAGGTTATTTCCATGATGAAAATTGCATCTATGAGGTTTTATAGGTGAATAGATCAAGCATGGGTCTGAAAGAATTGGGCAGTCTGTCTGCTTGTTTGTTTTTGTTACAACTTTCCCAACATAATTTCTGATTTTGGGATATATATCCTATTCCTTAAGACTGTCTATTGTTATTCTCTTCACTATAAAATCTTACTGCATATTGTGTTTCAGGTTGTTGACTTAAAAAATCTCTTTAAGATTCATTAAAATCAACAGTAACAGCAATTCTCTACAGCCTGGCAATGCAAGCAGAATGGTTTATCTTTGGTTTACTGGTCTGCATAAAACTTGAGAGCATTCTCAAACTCTGTGTTTTGAAATCTCATGATGCTCACAGTCTAAATAAAGTGAGACCCAAATCCTTATAATCCAGGGTAAACAATTTTGTCCTGGCATGTGTCAAGGAAATGTACACAGAGGCAGAATTATACATTGATTTGGCAATAAGGTTGGCAAGCGTAGACATTTGGTAATCCCTACAAGATAAAAGCACCTTAAATAGCAAAGTTTTCATTCAGTCCCAACTGAAAGCTTAAATGCTCAAAATAATATGAAATCATTTATGTTGTGAAACCTTAGGAAATGAAAATTGGCTGATGTAAATTTAGACATGTACATATGCACGCACACGTGTACACACACACACTCACAGCAAGAGCAAAAGTATGTCTATTTAAATGTGAATTCATGGTGAAAAATGGAGAAGAGAACCAAATAATTCAACTTGAAGAGATTGAGATCCAGTTCTTGGAATTGGATGTATTCAGAAATATCTGACTGAAACAAATGAGATTGATTAGAAGGAGCAGAAGGAAAAAGGTAGATACTGCTCCAAAGATTTAACCAGTTTTCAAGGTGGGGGAAATCTATATAACCCAGTCAGTTTATGTATTTTCTTTGGATTTAAACAAATTATAATCAAGAGATAGTCCAAAGGGGAGATAAATGGAACAGTGGGTATTAATGCTATTTGGAATATATGTCAAAAGTTTAGGCATAGTGCAAGTGAGTCCAAGGAATCTCCTTCTGACTCTCTCCCTTTCCAGTTACCTACTCCTCTTTGATTTCTTTTCCAATTCTAGCTTCTGAAACTCATACAGTTTTTCTGGTGTCTTCACTTCACTCTCACACTTCAAATCATCCAATCTGGAGTTTGCTTCCACTGCTCCAGCTGAACTAGTTCTTGCCAAAGTCACAAATTGCTTCCTAGTTGTTAAACCCAATGGACTTTTTCCAGTCTCTGTTTATTATGATGATTAAAAGAAGAATCTTAGTGTATTAGAGGAGCCAAGATTGGGTTGGCAAAGTCCCCATGATCTTACCATTTTGATTCCCTCTTCTAAAGCTGCCAAAATACTACTGAGGATTGAGACAAGGAAAATGGGTAAATTTGAACTATGAGTAAACTGAAAAAGATTGAAATGTTGGATATTCTGCCAAACAAAAGAATAGCCAAAAACTGGTATATTGACTTTTGAGTAAGGCATGGGAAAGAAAAGGGAAATTTAGTTGTGATTAGTAAAAATACAACAGTGTTTAATGGCAGGTATCCCATTATCCCTGTAGAGAAAATTTTGGTAGGTACAAGAGAGACATGCCTCTCTTTCTAGAGGACTTTGAAGCAAAAAAAGGGCAAAATTGTAAAGTGATGCATAAATATGAACATGCGCCTACATACAAGTACCCTTCTGAGCACCCAATCCTTATTGATCCAGTGTGGAGAGAACGAAGGGTGTGCTGGTGGAATATTCCAGTAGACACCATTGCCGTTGAAATCATATTTCCAAAGGCACCTGTAGTTCCTTTTGAATAGTTCCACATTTCTTTGCTTGCGTCCTCCTCATGTTGCCTGATTAATCTTTCTTTTCTTGCTTTCCCACTCAGAATATGTCTTTAGGTCTGTATCATCTGCACTAGCTTTCAAAATCTTACACTCTGAACTTTCATACTTAGTTTTATGACAATTTCTACTATGGTTTCCTTCTTCATATCTTTTGGGGTAGTAGCACTTGACCTTGGAACATATTCTTCCTGTGACTCATTGCAAGCTGTGGTGCCTCTCTTGCCTGTCGCTGTATCTTGCTCACGGAGTCTTACTGAATCAGCGGGATACCTACTCCTTTATGCCCTGGTTCACAAGTAGAGCCTACTTTTCATAGCCTTCACCACAAATTCATGAATATCGGGCTCAAGAATTCACACAAAAGACAAGGTAAGCTAGGGGTTTTCAGGTTATGTGAGAAATATTTTGATGCACTTATAATAATAATTTAAAAAGCCTCTGTCCATTATTTAATACTTGCTGCTAGAGTTTCCCAATTAAACTTTTTACATACTTGCATACAGACTCTAGCTTTATTCCAGATTTACTTTTTCCTTATCTTTTTTATTTGGTATGAAACTGTCACTAAGAAAATTCAAGAGATGGAAAGATTGAAGTAGAGAATTGCTAAGTCATTTCTTTTAAAAGAGAAAAGATGTAATAACATCACTCCAACCATTTATTAAACACCTGCTCTGTGCCTTTACATTAGCTCTAAGGTTAGGGAGGAATTCTGAGTGCCCCAATACTCTGCAGGGAGAATTAGCTGGAGAAAAAGAATGAATCAGCTGATTTTTAAGAGAGACTTAGGACATCAAAATCATCCCCAAGTACCTTTTCAAATCCACCAAGTCAAGCAAAACTGTGGTTAATGATATACTTGTGTTTATCAGAGCTGGCATTAAGTAAAATTTACAACACATTAGAGTTGACATTACAGTTTTATTTTTGTGCTGTGTGCACATTTGAGTACCTTGGATCTCACTGTATGATTTCTACATTATTATTATTTCTTTTTGGGGGCACTTAGATTATGTTAAATGACTACTAGGGTTTCTTGCACTTTTTGTTTGTTTTTTGAAGTGTTATCATGTGTGTGTGTGTGTGTGTGTGTGTGTGTGTGCATATGTCTGTATAACCTTAATTCCAACTTCCTCAATAAAACAACCTCTAATTATAATTTATAATGTTTTTCCTTTGAGAAACATAATTCAACTTATGACCCTGTTTTTATAATGTATTAGAAGAGAGAGAAAAATGTGTTCCTTTGTATGAGGTATTAGTATAAATATTGTTATGTTACAACTTAATTTATTTTCTGACTTTTCTTTTCACATGAATACAGTAACTGTTTTAAGATCCCAAATGGTATATTTGGGTTTTCCCCATTATGCTGAATATAATACTGTGTATATAATATGAGCTAATTCAAGCATTTGTTAAATTAATCATATTAGTGTAGGAAAAAAATCTGGAGACTTCATTGAATGTAGGTTAATCTTGCTTTGATAATTTAAAGTTCCTTTAGGAACTTGGAATATTCCCCAAAACACTAAGAAAATCAATTACCATTGGATGAGTCTATAAATTCTGTTTATTTAAGTTTTCTGGGGTTTTAGACATATACTAAATGGGATTTTCTGTAAATAGGGATAGATAAGTAGACCAATTTAGTCTACAACAAATTTATGGGAGAAAGAAAATAGAACAATTATTGATGCAAATAGGCCCGTTCTACAGAGGAGGTGATGTTAAGCTTGCTAAAAAAGGTCAAGCTTATGGAAGATAAGAAAAATCTGCTGCGAATCTAGGTAGCAAATAAAGCCAGAGTTGGAGTGGGTGGGCCAAGACTGCAAATTGACTGTCCACCATAGATATGGATCTGTACATCTGTGTTTGTGTTAGTTCATTTTGTGCTGCTATAATAGAAAACCTGAGACTATCTTATTTATGAAGAACAGAAATTTGTTTTCTAACAGTTCTGGAAGATGTTCAAGATCAAGGCACAGTTAGGTTCATTCTTTCATTCTGATATGGTACCTCACTGCTGTATGCTCCAGAGAGCAGGAACGTGGAGTCTTGACATGCTAAAAGAGCAAACCAACCCACTTTACAGTGGCATTAGTTCATTCACATCCTAAACACTTTCTCTTAGCCTCTATTTCCCAACACTATTGCTTAGGGATTGTTTCCAACACATAAATTTTTGGAGATGAAGGAAACATTCATATCATCAGTTTCTCAGTCCATTTGGGCTCTTTTAATAAAAATACCATGGTGGCTTGTAAATAGCAGAAGTTCACTAAAATTATGGTCTCAAGGTACATCTGTTTTCCTACAGATGACCCAAATTTATCCTTCTTTATGGCAGAGTAGTACCCAATTATGTGTAAATGCCCCATTTCTTAATCTATTCATCTGTTGATGGATGTGTACTACTTCCAAGATTTAGTTATGAATTGTGTTGCTGTAAATATGAGTATTCATGCATCACTGTGATATTATGGCTTTAACTCTTTTGGGAAGATACATATAAAGGAAGAGCTGTGTTGAATGAACTTTCTATTTTTAAGTTTTTGAGGAATTGCCATACTGATTTCTATAATGCTAAGTGGAATAAATCAAACACTCATGCTTAAATATTGCATGGTTTCTCTTATACAAGAAATCCAAAATATAACTAATGAGCAACATGAAATATAAATAACAGGAAATAGGGAGTTGGTCATTTGTAAAAAGGAAAGGGACCAAAAAGAGATGGAAGGAGAAGGAAGGGAAGAAAGGGAAGGAAGGGAGAAGGAATGAAAAAAAGCATTGTAATGTGTTCTTTACATGTACCAACTCCCCAGGAGGAATGTAATCATTATGTACTGCAAGCATGTTCTAATAAAAATAAAAATACATTTGTGTTTATCAGTTCTGGAGGTTGAGAAATTCAAGATCAGGTTGCCAGAAGTTGCCATGTCTGGCTTACAGATGACACCTTGACCCTGGGTCCTCAGGTGGCAGTGGCAGGTTGCAGTGATGTCTCCAGGGCCTCTTTTGTTAGGACTGTCATCTCATTTATGAGAACACTGTCTTAATGAGACATCTTCCACATTGTGAGTTAGGATCCCAACATACAGATTTTGTGGGTATCACATGTATTCAGACCTCCTCAGAGCTCCATCTATAATTAAAGAGTTGAAGTAGGAAAGAGGGAAGATAGTCTTTGTGAAGATAAATACTGTTGTCACCAATAGGTGAGGTGTGTGAAGGTGCACAGAAAGGGAAGCAGCCAAAGGCTTCATGAAATATGTACATGGAAGAAGCAATATTTTACAATTACTGTGTGATTTCTTATGATGTGATTTGGAATATAAATATGTAACTGGATTAATCATTTTATAAATAAGTTTTTTCAGTTTAATATACATATCAAAAAGTACATGTGTGCATATGTGAGTGTGGCTATTCACATTAGTTTGAAACAAACTATTTTGCACTTTTATCATTAGGAGATAGGGTCTTGCATTATATTGTCAGCCTTCTCTATCCAGCGGTTCCATGTTCACGTGTTCCATTATCTTGGGTTGAAAAATACTAGAAAAAAATTGTATCTGTGCTGAATGTGTACAGACTGATTTTGGTTATTCTCTAGACAATGTAGTAAAAGCTGTTTATATCCTATTTCTGTTCTGCAGGATTGTAAGTCCTCATTTTGCTCCTACCTACACTGCAGCTCTCTGGTCTCTTCCTTCATGACCCTCTTATCTCTTCAACCCTGGTCTCCCTCCAGTTCTTTGTTCCTTTGCACTGCTCCTGCTCCCCAGGGTAGTAGACCCTGCCCTCTTCTCACCTAGTATAAACACTATTGTCCTTTCTATTGGAGTATGGTTTATTCTGTTAAAATACAACACATACAATTTAAAGAAAAACTGTCATGCCATGCAGAATCGCACAGTAAAAATTCACAGGGCTTGTGGGAAAAGAAAATAGGGACACAAAATTCAAAAATATCCTCAGTGACTCATTAAGTAAAAGATAAGAAACTGAAACAAAATGGTAGTGTGCGTCTGCACGTGTCAAATGGTTAAGAAATGGTTTTGTATTTCCAAGATGTGGTATTTATCTTGTGAAGGATCTGAGATTCACTTTGGAATGGATTTCAGAAAAGCCACTGCTTGTGAGCTAGGAGAGGGTGGAAGGAAATCTATCTAACATTCCTTGGAACATTGTAGAAAGTTGAAACATAGGATGGGTGTGGCTTGAAGTGAACCGGGAGCCCCAGAGAGGTATTTGTATGTAACTACCTGGCTTTCTTCTGCTGGGTACAGATTTTTGGGTGTTCTCATAGTTGTCCCTCATAGATGAGATTGTGCAATAACCAAATGTGAAGTTATGTTTCAGTGAAATTGTTCAATGACATATCAAT
Organism: Hydrochoerus hydrochaeris; assembly: GCA_004027455.1. Classification (NCBI taxonomy): domain Eukaryota; kingdom Metazoa; phylum Chordata; class Mammalia; order Rodentia; family Hydrochaeridae; genus Hydrochoerus; species Hydrochoerus hydrochaeris. The sequence continues at coordinate 297,678 of PVLA01000006.1, forward strand.
TTCATATTTTCAAAATGAGCCTCTGAGCAGAACTGACTGCACACTGTTGTGAATGCCCTGATGGGCATGACGTTCTGTGAATGGCCACTTTTCCTATAGACAAGACACTGTGAAGCCAGGGCTGGTTTTCTCTTTTTCATCTCTGAACTCCATTGTCTATTGCATTGCCTGGTAGTGGTAGCCACTTATGACATTAACAAATGAATCTGTCCATCCTCCTCTGCTTTCCAGTTTTGATTACTTTTAAGTCTCCAAGGTAAAACAAGTGTAATCAAAATGGTAGTAATCAAAGTGAAAGGGTTAATGGCTGATTGTGGAGTAATGTATCTTTCCACCAAGAGAGCACAATCTTGAGATGACTTCTTCATGAATTATCTACACAAACCCTGTATCGATCAGAGTTAAGTGAGAAAGCAGAGTACACGCCAAATCCTTCTTTGGGGGAATTTAAGAGAGGTTCTTGTTCTAAAGGTAGTTTTGAGGCTTGAAAAACATTAGAGGATGGTAAGGCACTTCAGAGCTTGTGCCTCCAGGATGATACTGTACTGCTACGGGCTTCAGAGATTGATGTAGGAGGTAATATTACCAGGGCTGGGAGTGGAGCCACCAGGGGGACCTGGATCCATGAACAAATCACAGACATTGCTGAAAATTCTAAGAGGGACACAGACTGTGACAGATCAACAAAGTAAAAAATACCAGTTTCTTCTTTCTTCCCATTTTCCTGTAAGCAGAAGCCAGAGGGGGAATGAGAGACATGCATTTTGCAGGAATTGGCTGCCTGCCCAACAGAGCAGAGCAGGGGGTAAGGTAGAGGTTGACGGGGCAAATGATTAGTGTGGCCTGTTTTGTTGTGTCTTTGTCCACAAATCAATTGATCAGTGATGTCCAGTGCTGCCATATGAATCACTTTGCAAAGCCTTCTTCATCAGCTTAGTAAGATGCATGGCCTTTGAGGCTTTAATTAGAATTTACTTGAGAGAATTCATAGGGTCATGGATTATTTATGTTAAAATGTGAGGTATAGGCTTCGCAGATCCAGTGAATCAGAGGGGTGCGATGTTATAATATTGCACTTTTTGTTACTAATGAGTCATAGTGTATTTTTTTTAAAGAGAAGTCTCTGTCTAGCATAAAGTCATAGCAGCAATGTGGTATAATCACCTTTACCCTGTCTTAGTTTCCTTGCAGTTTATTGGAAATAATGTTGTTCAGAAATTATATTTCCAGCTGAATATTAAAGTATTCTCTTGAGCAAAACAAAAGTAATCAAAATGGTGCTTTTATAAATAACGATGCTGAGTACAGATTCTCCATGAGACTGAGAACATTTTTACTTGGGCTCCCTTTTTATTTGGCTTATTTAATCATTTAGCTCAACAATGTTCTACCCTGAAGAAAATATTTTTTAGTAAGATATTAAAGGGCTTAGGCCACTGAAAAGATATTTACTTTTTAGACTCTAGTCTTTGCATTTGTTTTTGTGAAATATGTGAGAGAGAGAAAATGAAAAAAATGAAAATATAATGCTTTAAAATAATTTACTGGTTCAGGAGGAAGAGTTATTGTACTGTAAAATGCAATTTAATTTTAATATTTTGAATTTCCAAAAAACTTGCATAATTTTTTCAATGTGATACTATTTAGTTCTGAACTTGAAAAACATTATGTGAAAGATATTTTTAAGTCTTAGTCTATAAAGTTGTCACCATGATGAAATATTTGTTAACCTTTCTTCTGTTGGTAGCACTGTGGGGTGCGATTTATAAGGCAAGTTACAGTGACATTCAGTAGTTTTGTAAACAGGGATAAATTATTATTCCAGCTATAATATTTTTAAGGCACATAGTAAAGAGGGAAAATAGGTAATTTTATTTTTCTTTCTCTTGCATGACAATCTGTTTTCATAATACTATTCAGCCTAATGGCAGCAAATGTAATCTTAGCTAATTCTCATTTCTTTCTCATTCACCTCTAGATATTCCTCCCCACTTCTCCCTTGGAAGGCACCTGCTATGGGAGGGTAGCTGGCCCTCAGAGTTCTGACCTGGTCCAGGATGACATCCCTTGTGATGGAAACCTTTTGCTGCTCCTTGAGTGTTGTCAAGCTTTCCTCATAGAGGCTTCTGTAAAATATTTCAGTTCCCATGTGCTTTGTCTTCACCAAGTCCATACCACCCTCTAAAAGGCATCCTTATCTCTGAAGGAGGCCCTGCAGGCACACTGCTTGCCTTGGAGTCACCACCGTCATCCCTGAGGAGGACATTCAGATGCTCCCCTGCTCTGTCAGTCATGCAGAGAGCCATGCAGTGTAGCCACTCTGCCCAGTCCCCTGCCGCTATTGCCTTGTCCTCGGGGCCATGGCAGCATGGAGAGACAGTTAGATGTAGGGGCAGGAGCTATTTGTCATTTTCATTTAAAAAATAGTGCATGTGTTCAGTACATGAAGCTTACATTTGTCTATGGGAGTATGTATATGTACACAACATAAATTGTTTCCTCTTCTTCAGTCCCCTTTTTGAAGGCCCAAAAAGAAAGTAAGATGAGGCTGCTGGGGGTCTGATTGTTCATCACTCTCTTTATTAGAAACTCTCTGCATCTACCTTTCTGTCACTTCAGACATTTCTGCACTGTTTCAAACACAGGTATAAGGCCAGTTTTTACACACAAAAATAACTGAAGATTTCTGTTTTCACATTCTGTTAGATTTTTCTCTTCTAGTAGAGGGCTTTGAGATTGGTTGGGCTGGCGAAACATAAAATTCCCATCAGGAAATTCAGTGATCTGGGGTGAGGACACCTCAGTCAGTACCCAATACACTTTTAAAATCCACATTCTGTAATCCCAAGAATTTATTTCCTTATCTCTCAAAGAAGAATTAAGATATTATACAGTTTTTATTAAGATAACTACTTCTGAGATAGCAATATGTAATATATCAACTAGTGATGATTTCTTATTTTTTTCTTAATGCTATTTTTTGAAATTCTGTATCATTTCTACCCTTACAAAAAGACTCATTGTGATAGATTAGTCCACTGACCACTCAAAACAATTAGTCCTTTTCCTTCCACTTGTCCTCTTTGTCTTGCAGTGTAGAGAAGGAAAAAGGTTAACTGAAAGTAGATACACATGAATCAAATAAAACCAGAAAACAAACTCAAGGCTGTAATTCAAAGAATTACCCACATAATCATGTTGAGGTAAAGCCTTTAAGCAGTCTTGTGTTATTACAAGAGCAGTGCATATGCAGCATAGAAAATTAGACAACATTGGCAAACAAAAATATGAAAAATGTCATCACGTTACAACATGTAGAGATTACTACTTTTAATACTTTAGTGTGTATATTCTTTGATCCCTGCATATATGTATATATATGTTTAGTAGTTTTAAAAATTTAAATCCACGTATGACAAGAAATATCCAAAATTTCCCACTTATCTTCAAAATACATTTCTCTGTTGTTTATCTTAACTAGCATGTAAAGAAGGATCACAGATGCCTTTTGTGTTATACATTTTTTTTTTAAAGTTGAGAGTGCCTGTTTTTTAGTGATGTTAACTTGTTGAGGGGCCCATTCCAGTTGCCCTGTCATATGTCTCACTTTCTGAAGTTGTCAGATTGTTTCTTCAAGTGTTCTTTTGTCTCTCTCTCCCTCTCTCTGCTATGTGGATGTTTTGTCAACAAATACTTTTGTCTTGAAATGCTTCACTGCTAACTTCTTATACTTCAGATTGCATCAAATTGAAAGACACACAATCCTTATTGATGCTAAAATTGATGGCTGTTTTAGTGTAATGACTCATTCTTCTGTTTATCAGTACATATTTCTCCTTCCATTTATAAATAAATGTGTGTGATTATTTTGGCATTACATGGATGTTTGATTTCTTTTCAGCCATTTGCCTAATAGTTTTAGCACCTATAAAAATAGGTAAAGTTTGTTTCAATCAAAAAGGAACAGTCAAGTATGTTGTAGGAATGGGGATTGACATGGCACATTGTAGAAAGGGGCAGCTTCAGCTTTCTCTTTTATGCTAGAGGATGTTCAGATTTTATTAGTCCTAAGTGAGATGTATATTAGTGACCAAGACACACAGGATTGCCAGAAATATTAATCATTGAACCTAAAATTTAGAAGAAAGCATTGGGCGATTTTAATGATAGACCCTATGAATTTGTATCTGGGGTGAGTGTAAAGGGCAGGGTCAAAGTTTGGAAAATTATGAAGTTTACAACCCAACGTTATTTAAAAATTTAAAGCACTTTAAAAATTAAATTAAATAAAAACATTTTAAAATGATGTTATAACAACTTTTTTTGCCAAGGGAAGTCTTGAATTGGAAAACGTTTCCATATATCTATGTAGTAGTCTGCTTTTGGTTACTGGAATTTTAAGAGCTTTGACAATTTTTTCATAAGCCCTCTCTTTTCAGCTCTCTGGGTGTAAATTATTCTTTTCTGTTGGCTAGGAGTATATTACCCTGTGCTTTGGCATAGGGAGTATTTCTGAGACTGCTGGGAGGATCCCCTGGTTCTGGATTTTTAAAGAGTTTCATGGCCTGGTTTTTAAGAATAGGCTGCTTTGTAAAATGTGTCTAGTGTATAAGCTTTCAAGAGAAATGTATTTGCTTGGTTGTTTCATCCTCTTTGATGACAAAAGTCCAAAATCCCTTGGAGATTTGGAGTTGTCTATGGCAAATATAAATGTTGTGGTTTTAGATTATATTAATGTATCATTACTTTATATTTATTATTATATTAGAAATGTATTGCTGCCCTTTCTTCTGGGTGTCTCCCATATATAACTTAGTGATGAGATTTGCTCTGGATAAAAGTATGTGAGAAGAAATTGTGAGTGCTCCTTCCAGGTAGTTGTTTTATAAGCCATTGTATGGTTCCACCTGTGCTCTTTGCCCGCTTTCCCGAGACTGGCATGTTCCAGGCAGAAGCTGCTCTTTCAGCTTGGCTCTCAGATCTGTGATGAAGGTGAAGCATGTTTGAGAACTGAATATTATGATTAAAAGTCACTATAATTTTGATTTCTTTGTTAATGCAGCATAATCTAGCCTAAACTGACCAATACAGAGTAAAATAAAATGTGTTAATAGGGTTGTGCTTAAATTGATGAGAGGGCAAGATTGAAAAGTTTGGTAAGTGGCCAGTTCTGCATAGTTGGCTTGAAAGCACCTGAATTTTCCTTTTTTTTAGGAATCAATGAATTATTCTGCCATATGAGAGTGGAGTTAAAGCTCCCATCAGAAGACACTGACAGCTACTAGAACTGTGCATGACACCACAAATCACGATTGTGTACGATAATGAAAAAGAATTTCCTCTGATTGGAGAATAATTCTAAGTAGAGATTAATACTGGTGGTTTATTGGAACAATAAGCTAAATGTGAACTGGCACTTCTTAATTATTTTTCAACTGGATATGGTACTTGAGATAGTTATTCAAATTGCAATGTCACATGGTACAATAACACAATTTGTTGCTTTTATAGTCACAAAATTAATTTTTAAGTGAGATATAAATGTCAGATGTATGTATTTCTTGAATTAAGAAAAAACTTTTATATTTGATTCTTTAGGAGCAAATGTCTTAAATTGTGAGAATTATGAATTGAGAAAAGAAACCACTCTCTCTTTAATTCAAATAAATTTTCAGAACTGAAGCAGGATAAATAGTCCTGCTCAAGTGTGAGCCTTAATTACAAACCTCAGAGATCTTAAGTTTTATGGCTCTATTTAAGCATCTAAACCTGTGCAATGTGCTGTAAGTTAGCCGAGTTACCTGCTAGGTAGTTATAAATCATTCTTTTACCTCAGGAGAGTTATAGAAAAACTAAGAACTAGAGACACATCTTATTTCACCTTACCTAGTTGAATGAAGTTGATCTTCAAAAGCAATTCTTTTCAGCAGATCATTTTGCTGTATGTTGGAAATTTCTACATATAGGTTATTCAGGGCATCAAGAAACAGAGATTAGGGCCTATAATTTATTGAAATTAAGCCTTTAGATTAACTTCATTAGTATGCAGTTGATAGGAGGTGTGTGTTTATTAAATGAAGTGACCTCTAGATTTGCATATTCAGTATAAAATTAAATTATTGGAGGCACAAGGATAGTTAAAGTTACTGTTTATAGGGGTATTACTGCTAACATTGAATAACTGAAATTATAATAGTTTGGTTTTTAAAGTTTTTGAAATTGCTTCCAGGTTGTTTCTTTCTACACTTCAGTCCTCAGCAAAAGTATTCTTTTTAAAACATATAGAAAGATGAATTCCTGTTTCCCCATCCTAAAGAACGGATGATTACTGCTTACTTTTATTATGAATAAATAATTTCCGTTCACTAAACACCTACTGTGTGTCTGTCACATGCTGAACTTGTGATACAGAGGTAAAAAGATTTTTGTTCTGCTTTTAGGAGCCTTGCAGCCAATAAGTACATAGAAAATAAGCACTCTACAGCTTGATATGTGACATGACAAGAATATTACAGATCAGAGAGTAATTCTGTTATGGGGAACTAGGGGAAGTTGAGTAGATTGTTACAAAAGCTCATTTTAATTCCAAGAGTGGCTTTTTTTTGTATTCAAAAAGCAGCAAAATTAAGGTAGACAAAACAAAAGCTTTGTCTAGGAAGGTACTTTAGTCCCTAACTTTAGAGGATAAAGAAAATTCTACTTTTTTATTCTCAGTTGTTGTAGAACATGGCATTACATGGGGACCTCTGGAGAGGTAACCCATGTTCTTTGGTTCCTCACACCTAATATGAGTCTTTAATGCGTCAGGAAAGGACTTTTGTCTCTAGGACATTACCAAAATCTAAACTTACCTTACCCATCTCTGTGATAACATGCCAGTGTAATAACCTAAAGGAAGAAAGATGCATTTTGGGACTTAGTTTCAGAGATATCAGTCCATGGTCAGTTGTCTCCATTGCTTTTAGGCATGTGGCAAGGTAGAAACCTCATAATGGAACTGTGTGACAGAGGAAAACTATTGCATGATGGTCAAGAAGCACAGAGAAAGGGATGAAATAGTGAGAAGAAGGAGTTTAGGACTAGGCATGGTCACCCTTGTTGTGCTGCCATGACCTACTCTCTTCAAAAGGAACTTACCCGCTAAGTCTTTATGACTTCCTGATAACATCATCAAATTATAAATCTATCAGTGGATTGAAGTGTCCATAATCCAGTCACTTCTCAGAAAGCTGGCAACCAAGCCTCTAGTATGTTCATTTTGGGCAACAAATGGGATCCCAGTCATAACACTATCGATTCTCTGTGCTATCCTAGTTCCCTGAGGATTTTTCCTAGTTTGTGTTATACATTACCCTGGGTTTCTTTGAGAAGTAAACTTTTGAAACTCCCCTTCCCCAGTTCCACTTTTGATGAATTCTGTTTTTTGCATATAATAAACACCATTTGTTAAATGGGAGAAAAGTAAAGAATATATATGGGGGGAAATCTATCTTATTTAAAATCTTAAAGATATTAAAATGTTATCTGGCCACTTTATTGTACTAGATATTGTTAAGGTTCAGATTTCACTTTTATATCAGATTTATTCATGGAAGTTAAACATCTTTATGAAGCTTTTATCAGCAATTTAAATCACAGTGATCTCTACTTTTATTCCAAGTATATTAACATCTACAATTTCTGTAAGTAATAGAGCTTCCCAATATACATTTCCTTGTGTCTTGTTTTCCTATTGTCTGTGTTGAAACATTTCCTCATTGTAAAGATGAAAGTCCTTGGAGATTTCAAGGAATGTAATTTATACTTTTTTTCCATTATGATAGCACATTGGCAGTAGTAAAAATGTTCTTAGGGCTTCTAAATTCCCATTGGTTAAGGCATCTACCTAAATCTAAATGAACCCACATGTATTTCAAGGAAGGGATACAGATCAACAAAGAGATCAAGTAAACCATAGCACAAAAAGAGATGTTTTGGAAGATTTCCAAGCTTCAAATTACCTCTGAACAGACACCTAAGTACATATAAGGAAACTTAGAAAAGAGGAGGCAGGGGACAAAAGGGTTGATGAAAACATGGAAAGTACTCCCTCACAAGAAGGAAAACACTACCTAGATTGGAGGAGGTCTAAGATTCTAGGTACTAATTCTTCCTTAGGAGGAGGTGTAACGTGGTGCATCAGACCATTGGCTACTCAGGAATTGTTATGGTTTGGATTTGTATTGTCCCCAAAAACTCATGTGCTAAAGGCTTGGTTTCCAGCTGATAGGCTTTTTGGTAAATGGTTGGATTATGAGAACTTTAACTTCAGAAAGTAGCTTGATTTATTGATAGATTTATAATTTGATGGCATTATTGGAGATGATGAAGACTGAGGACTACATCTGGGCCCCAGATGCTTCCTCTCAGGCTTTTCCACTTTCTCTTTGCTTCCTGGCTGCCCTCAGATAAACATCTTTCCATGCCTTTCCTCCATATCTCTGCTTCATGACAGCCCTAAAACAATGGAGCTAGCTGAACATGGACTTCAGTCTCTGAAATAAACCTTTCTACCTCTAAATTGATGTTCTTAGGTATTTCTTCACAGCAAGAGAAAGCAGAATAATGTGGAAATTAAGAGGAAATTACTTAGTGTGTGTGTGATCTGACACGACCATCTGGAGAGATGGCTGTCTCTGTTGGAGGAGTAACATAGCATGGTGGCATCCATAGAAAAGGGGAAAATTACAAATCTAAACGAAAATGGAAAATAAAATAATAAGATTTAACAACTCCTAGGCCCTCACCTCTCCCAAAACCGTAGTGCACTTCTTTATGCTAATAGTAACCAAGGTAAAGAAACTAGGCAAAGAAACCTAGTAAGGTTGAGTTATATAGTCATCTTCATAATCAGTTTTATTTTAGCTGCATTATAGCAGTAGAGGTTTTTTTCAATAGCAACTTTATAGAGATATAATTCAGACTCCACAGTTCATTCATTTAAAAATGTGTAATTAGTTTTTTTAGTATATTCACTAAGTTGTACAGTAAATAAATTTTAATGGTCACTCCTCCACCACAATCTTCTCCCTTCCTTAGCCTTGGGGAACCTCAATCTTTCTGGCTCTAGTTTAAATTGTATAGTATGTAATCTTGTATGACTGTTTTTTTCACCTAACAGAATGGTTTCAATGTTCATCTGTGTTCATCAGTATGTATCAGTGCTTTGTTTCTTTTTATTGTCCAATGATATTCCATTACATGGATATACTACTTTTTATTCATTGATTGATGGGCATCTGGGTGTTTCTACTTTTGACTATTAATGAATACTGCTCTACAAATATTTGTGAATAGTTTTTTGTGTGGACAAGATTCCCTAATTAGAAGTGGAATTACTAGATAATATGTTACTCCATGCTTAATTTTTTGAAGACATGCCAGACTGTTTTCCAGGGCACCATTTTGTATTTCCACTAGAAGTGTGTTAAGGTTTCAACTTCTCTTTATCATCATAAACCTTTATTATCTTTCCTTTTGATCCCGAAGCAGTATCTCATTGTGCTTTTTATTCATATTTTCCTGGTAACTGGTATGTGGAGCATCTTCTCATGCCACATCCCAAGGTCAGAACACTTCCATCACTTTTCAAAACTTGTTTTGGAAGATACTTAAATGTATATGACTAAGTGAAAGGAGCCAATCTGTAAAAGGCAATATACTGAATAATTTCAAGTATATGATATTCTGAAAAAGGCAAAACTATGGAGACATTAAATAGATCAATGCTTCCCAAGGGTTAGGGAAGGGAGGAAGGGAAGGGTCAGTTGCTGGGACATGAAGGATTCTTAGAGGCAGTGAAGCTGTCCAGCATGTAGATACATAGCATTGTATCTTTGTCAAAACCCATACAACCTACAACTCCAAATGTGAGTTCTGTTACATTCCTTAGGCCTGATATAAACTATGGAATAATAATAATATGTTCATATAAGTTCATTGATTGGAACAAATTGTCAGAGTCTGTTTAAGTGGGGACACCCAGCTGAACTGAGTCAGCATGGTTTTGGATGTGGAAGACCCGCCTGAAGATTATTGCCAACAGCATAAAAGGAGAACTAGAGGGGAAGACTATATGCTGTTGATCCTCATGGAGAAACTTGCTGTGGCTGGTTTTCCTTATAGGAACTCAGCATCAGAGGAGAGCCTGTCCCTGTTGTCACTGGGATGGCCATTACTCTCTTTGTAGGGAGCTTTGCTTTGAGCATCTTCCTGGCTCCAGTGCAGGTCCCTGAGCCTCTTGGCACAAATCCTTAACCAGACTAGCATAGACTCTTCACCAGGCTAGCACAGACTTTCTAGCTTCCACTACTGACCTTTGGGCCATCCCTGTTGCAGATCCTTGATATGGATTTGCATGAGATATTGGCATAGGTTCTAGGCCTCCTGCAGGACATTACCATGGGGTCCAGGGCCTTGGCCGGATTCTTTAGGTCTCTAGCACTTGGACAGCTCTCCTGCATGCTTCTGCATTTGATTTTTTGGGTGACTATTGTAAGATACTCCTGTAAATTATGTGTCTTGTATTAAATCTGTTCCCTTGCATACCTTAACAACAGAGGTAATGTGAATAATGCTGCTGAAAACATTTGGGTGTAAGTCTTTTCGTGGGGTCTTGTTTTCATTTCCTTTGTATAAACAACATATGAGGGAAATTGCTGTGTTGTAGAGGAGCATAGGCTTAACTTTTAAGAAATTGCTAAATCTTTATGAAAATAGCAGTATAATTTTACATTCTTATCAGTAATGGATGCGGTTTCCAGTTCTCCACATTCTTGCTAACACCTGTAGTGTCTATCATTTTTCTTAATGAATTTGCCCTCCTTTTATTTTGCATATTTTAAGTTAGTATATGTTTGTAATACCTAAAAACACATTCACTGTGGGAACTGGTAATGATATGAGTCACATCTTAATTATTTTTTCTTCCCCTTCTCTTCCTTCCTTCCTGTTCCACCTTCTCCTTCACTCCTGTCATCTCCAATCCTCAGAGTTCCTCCCCATATTCATGGAGAATGTTTCCTATCATATCTCTTTTAGTATTTTGTTCTTTAAATTATGTATACTGTAGGTTTCTTATGAGATGAACCATGTGGTATTCAACCTTATGTGTCTGATTTATTTCACGTGGCAGTATGGTCACAAGGTGCATTTTTGTTTCTTACAAATGATGCAGATTTATCCTTATGGTAGATTAGTACTCCATTGTGTATATTTCCTTTATCCATTCATCTATTGATGGGCATATAAGCTGTTTCCAAGATTTAGCTATTGAGGATTGTAAATGTGAGTATGCATGTATCACTGTAATATGATGTCTTCAACTCTTGCAGGAAGATAGCCATAAGCAATTTAGCCAGGTCAAATAGTATTTCTATTTTTAGTTTTTGGAGGACTCTACTGATTTCCATAACACTTGCACTAATTGAGATTCCAACCAATAATGTAGAAGGGTTTCTTTTTTCCAAAAACCTTATTAGCCATTGTTGAACTTTGAGTTATTGATGATAATCATTCTTTTTGGATTCAGATAGAATCCTGATGTTGTTTTGATGTGTATTTCTCTAATAAACAGTGATGTTGAAAATGGTTTATATACTTATTGGTCTCTTATTGTCTATTGTCAATTTTTATATTTTTTTAAATTTTGGGGGAGAGTCTAATTGTCTGAGTTCTTTATATATTCTAGATATCAGTCCTCTAGCCAAGGAGTAGCTGGAAAAACTTTTTCCCATTCTGTAGGTTGCCTTTTCACTCTATTTGTTGTTTCCTTTGTTGTGCAAAAGCTGTTTAATTTGATATAATCCAATTAGTTGACTGTTATTATTATTTCTTGTGCAACTGAGGATCTTTTCAGAAAGTGCTTACCTATGCCTATGAATTCAAGAGTTGTATCATTTTTTTCTTTTGGTAGATTCAGTATTTCTGTTTTTATCATTTTTCTTCTTTTGGTAGATTCAATATTTTTGTTTTTATCATTTTGTCTTCTTTTGGCAGATTTAGTATTTCTGTTTTTATAGTTAGATCTCTAATCTATTTTCACTGGATTTTAGTACGGTATGAGAGATATAGATCTAGATGCATTCTTCTATATGTGAGTAACCAATTTTTTCAGTACTATTTGTTAATGAGTTTATCTTTCCTCCAGTTATGTTTCTGGCCTCTTTGTTGAATATTAGATGGCTGAAGATGCCTAGGGTTGTTTTTCTGCACACTCATTTCTATTTTGTTTATCCACAGGTCTGTTTTTGTGTCAGTATAATGCTGTTTTTATCACAGTAGCTTTGTAATAATCCTTGAAATTTTGAATTATGATACCTCCTTCTTAGCTCTTGTTGCTCAAGATTGCACTAGCTATTTTGGATCTCTCCTGCTTCTAAATAAATTTTAAGATTATTTTTTCTTGTTCTGTGAACAACACAAGCCATTATTATTGGTGCATGATGGAATCTCAGTTTGGTTTTTATGTATACTTTCTTGATGAGTAATGATGTTGACCATCTTTTCATGTGCTTATTTTCCATTTTTATATCTTCTGTAAAGTGTTAAAATCTTTAACCTGTTTTAAAAATTGAGTTGTTCATATTCTAGATGTAAGCACTATATTATGTATATGGTTCATAAATAACTTTCACAGTATGTGATTTCTTTTTCTTTGCTTAATGACATCTTTTAAAGGTGAAATAATTTAATTTTGATGCAGTAAACTCACAAGTTTTGTCTTATATTGTTCATGCTATATTGACTTTTGAATGATAAACCAGTCTTGCATTGCTGGAATAAAACCACTTGATCATGTTCTATTATCCATTTTTATGTATTCTTGTATTTAATTGGCTAATAATTTATTTGAAACTTGCTTGTCTGTATTCATGAACATAATGGTATGTAATTTCTTTTCATATAATATCCTCTTTAGGCTTCAATCAGGGTTATCTAGCCTCATAAAATACATTGGTATTTTCCCACTTATTGTATTCATTCATTCACTCATTCATTCATGTTGTTTGGTATTCCTTTCTCACATATTTGGAACTTCTCAGAAAAGCCTTCTAGGCTTTTGTGGCAAGGTTTTTGATTATGGATTTGAATTTTCATTATTTTCCATAAGTTTTGGTAATTTGTATTTTTTAAGTGAATTTATCCTTTTCATCTTGGTTCTCAGATTTATTGCTTTAAATTTGCTCATAATATCCTTTCATTATTCTTTTGTGTACTGTACAGTTATTCTCCTCATCATTTTATGACATGTGTGCTTTGGTTCCCTTTTTTTCTTGTTCAGTCTTTCTAAATAAGACCATGCCAAGATTTTCAAAGAAACAATATTCAATTATATTGCAGTCTATGTATATGTTTCTTGTTTTATTAATTTTATCTTGTTTTTATCTTGCCTATTTTCTGTTATCTTTTCCAAAACTTTAATTTTTCTCCTCCTTGAGACAGAAACTTAGATACATCAGAGAGAAACAGAGAGTGAGAGTGAGAGAGAGAGAGAGAGAGAGAGCATGCGTGTGTATGACAGTGCATGAAAACCAAAAGAAAAATGTATAACAGACTTCAGGAAAATAAAAACTTTTATAAATATTTTAATATTGGATTTATTGAGACATCATGAGATTAATACAAATTATCTTTGGCCTCTACAATTACAAGAAGTGCTTGAAATGGTCACCACTAGCTTCCAGACATTTTATTAGTACACTGATTTGCTGTTTGGGTAACCTTGGTCATTGAGATTTCTGCACATGCATTTTAATTTCTTTTCTAAGGCCTCACAGGGTTGTGGGTTTTCTGTGACGTATTGTATCTTTGAGGGGCCCCAACATGAAGGTAACACTATCTGTTAAAAGACATCATACTATTTTTCTTTCCCTAAAGAGTGTGTACATTTTTTGGGCCTCAATAGCTATATGTATCTTCCTAGAGGTATCTATACATAATATGTATAATTTGTAAGCACTGCTTTACTTACGTTCCATACATTTTGATTTATTGCTTTTCCATTTATTCAAAAATATTTTGTAATTGCTATGCTTTCTTGGACATATATTGCTGAAATTTCAAGCAATTGGTGGATTTTTCTAGTCAACTTTTGGCTTTTAAATTCTAAATTGATCTCAGTGGGGTTTGTGCCCATAATCTATATAATTGAGTCCCTTGGAATCTATTGAGGTTTTCGTGACTAAACACATGAATTATTTTGGAAATGTGTCATATACACTTGAAAAGAATGTATTTCATATTGATTATACACTTCTTATTGAGTCACCTTAGGTAACTGAATTCTTCAAATCCTCTGAATCCTTACCAATATTTTGTTGTTCTCATTTCCATTCATAAGAGTAGGTTTTAAAATTCTTCAGTGATGTTAATGGATTTATTTAGATTTCTGTTTTTTCCTTTAGTTTAAAAATTTATGACTACCATATCTTCTGGTTAAACTGACTCTTTCATACTTATGAAATACCCCACTTACATGTGATACTTCCTGTCAAAGACTCAACTTGTCTATGATTAACATAATCACAACTTTTTTTTTTGGCTAATGTTAGTTTGAAATCTCTTATCCCTTACCTCTAACTTATCTATGTCCTTATATTTAAGATATTTGTCTTTTGGTGAACTACATCAGTTTGTCTTTTCAGCTGTAACAAATGATTGTAATGTTTTGCCTTAAAACAGCAGAAGTTTGTTTTCTTGTTGTTGGGGCAGTTGGAAGTCCAAAATAGTTCTCAGTGGAGTAAAATCATGGTGTTGGGAGGGCTGCATTCTATTTCTGTGCCTTTTCCAGCTTCTAGAGGCTGATCACACTTCTTGGTTCACAACCCATTCTACCTTAAAAGGGGCTGGTCAGGTCTTGTGATGCACCAAGTTGATGCTGACTCTCTGGTATCAATTTTTACTTTTTGGGTCTCTTGTGATTACATTGGGATAGTCTTTCTGTTTTTAGATCCTTACCTTTTTAGCTATACCTGGTTTTATGATTTTCAGTGGTGAGTTTAGAGATGTCTACTTATTGTCCGCCTTTAATTGTTTTTTTTTTAATGCAGTTTATTTTGACCCATGTGCAAGAAATGTACATGCTAATTAGAATCATGCAGTTTCAATTATTTTTATCACATACACCTTTTAAAGACCTTTTGTGCTAACTCTAATACCTGGAGCATATTAATCTGTGTCTATGTGTCCCATTTTGATTGTCAGTCTGCATATGGAATATACATGCAGGTACCTAGTATTGCACCTTCATTTACTCTCATCTCATCTAGGAAGTGTTGCTCTCTGAAGCTTTAGTATATGTAGACTTCATACCTGCCACTTTTTTATATGTTTCAAAATATAATCTTTGGAATGTTTATTTTTTTAAATGATTTTTAAAGAGTTTCAACAGAACCTCTACTGATTGCTGTGACTTCTACAACCACCCTAGGAACACAAATCAGGAAATACTATTTATGAGGGAGCAAGGTTAAAGGAACAGGTATGGAACATGCCAGATAGATTGTTAGGGATTCTGGTGTAGGCACTTGGTTTATCTGGTCCTCATATGTCTTTGTTGACACTTTAACTTTTGTTTTCCTGTGAGTCTACTAATTTCTTTATGGAAAAATTTGTAAACCTTCTGCACACCATGAAACTTCAATGGTGGACTAGGTCTCTAGTCCATGAAACTCTGTGGGGTTATTTGTGCACTAGTCTTGTTCTCTCATTTAAAACTTTTCACAGTGGATTATTAGAGTTGGGTACTACTGATAGATGGTAGTAGAGAGGTATTCAACTGTGATAAAATCTAATGCAAAGTTTTCTGAGATTAATTACTGAATAGCACAACTACAATATTTCTCAGTATCTTCACTTTTGTGCTTCCAATCAATTCTGGAACTTTTGTGTTCCTTTACAATCAACGTTTATTTAGATGTGAAAAGAGACTCTGAAGTGATCAATGTCACAATATAAATTCTTTGAAGACTGAGGTCATGAACATGACTTTGTCTTTTTAAAGCGTCCATCTTTGTGATGTTTTTCCCAATAATTTATCATAAACAGAACTTTCTTTCTATATCTATGATATTTATGCATAAATAATTGGTAAATTTTGGAAAAGATCATCAGAATGTAACAACAGTTTTACTAGGTAGAATATTAATGCTTTATGTGATCAAACATATACAAAAGGAAGTTTTTGTCAAAAAAGAATAATTTGTAATAAGTGAAATTTTTATGATTTTTTTTTAGGAACCAACTTTTGTTCACTGGTGAGCCTCTCAAAGAAATTATAATGTTATTCCTGCAAGTCAGTAACCTTCAACTACCTTCAGTTACTGAGAGAAGGAGAGAAGTTTTCTTTTTGAGAAATAGTTCACGTCCTTGCTCCTTCGTTTAGATACTCATCATTTTCCTCTACCTACAAGTCAAGAGAAAGATTTAAATGGACGCTTTTTATCTCTCTTATGGTCCCAAGTCACTAAGACACATATTAATTAAACATCTCCTGCAATTTGAATGAATGGTTCTAAAAACAACTGGAGAGGGCATGTGTATTACTATAGGCAACTCCATCTGAATGAATAATCTCAACAGATATCTGCCTAGTCATGCAGATGAAATTCACAAGACCATGGAATAGGGCTCAGTTATAATGGGCCAATTCAAGTGTTTTTGATGGATAGGTCATTGGTTAGACATCAATCCTTGTTCATGATACTATGTTTCTGAGTGGTCAGATAGAAAGCAATATAGTTCTGCACACATTTTTAGTGAGTGTTGGCACTTCCATTTTTCCTGAAACATGAGGGGGCACATTTCATAGTTTGTTTTTAATGTGCTTTTCTCTCATTCTTATCATGTAAGTCATTTTGACTTATATCAAGCAATGAATGTTTCAAAGCATTAGCACTTTCTTCAGCTCAGTTACATTATTCCAAATCATTACTCTCTTGTTAACCATCAGTATTTGATTTTTTTGAAGTCAGTTTTTAACTACCAAGCATGTTTGACTATATACACACAAAGTATCCAAACTTTTTATCTATAGCTATATTGATATAGTTTGTCACTGTGAGGCACTTCTCCTGGATCTGGGCTACTTTTCAAGGAAAGAGAGCTTTCAGATATTTACCTTTTTGTGTCACCTTTTTGATGGGATTACCATGAAGTTCTGTAATTGCATGTAGAACATTTTAAGGTGCCCATTCTTATTTAGTATATATCAGACATGCAAAAGTGTCTCTACTGTTCTAGAACTCAGTATAAGTCATTTTGGTTTTCCTTCTGCTTTATATAATATGGATGCACGAGGAGATCCAAAATGGCCTATTGACAGGTAGCATGATAGCCTCTCTGAGTAAAATAACTCAGATGCTAGAATCTGACACCATGGAGAAGACCAGATGAAAGGAGAGGAATTCTTGTGACCCAGTAAGAAACTGAAGAAAAAGAAAAAAAAATGAAGAAGTGTGGATTGAGGGCTGGAGCTGGGCATGTTCCGGTAGCTGTGCTCGGTGCGTCTTAGAGTCGGGCAACTCACAATCGAGCTGAGGTCACAGCTCTGCTGAGAGCGGGGGTTGGTGAGCTTGAGACCCTTGGTGGGAGGAGGCGTGCAACGGGGAGTGGAGATGGTGAGCTGAGCTGCACGGACTTTGGTGAGTGCTGGGAACTAGATTCCCCAGAGTGAGATGACCAGCTAGATGACATATTGGATTTGGGCAGGACAGGCTTGAATCAATGGCGGAGGTGGCTTCAGTTGGTGGCTCCTGGCCCAAAGTGGATTGGTGGGATCTGTTTGGGCTGGGCCATGCCCCTGGTCAGGACCCAATAGCCAAGGATGAGGCTGTCCCAAACCTGTGACATCCACAGGGCACACACAAATGTACTGAAGACACTCACTGGTTGAGAGGGGAGGGGCTGGCCCACAGTGCCCCTGTGTGCCCCTCACAGATCAACAACAAACAGGAGGAGAGGGCAGCACTTTCCTAGCCAGTAAGCTACAGAGGGACTGTAAACAATACATAAAGGTCTGGAGACCTCCACCATTCACCTGTCTGAAAGAAACCAGAAACATGACAAGACAGAGAAACAACAAAAATCCTCCAACCACTGACCCAGGGAAAATAAGCCCAGGAGAGGTAAATACAGAGGAGATTAAGGGCAGCAAACATGCAATATCAGACATGGCCTCATTGGAAATAAAGAAATACTTCCATGACCTCATCGATGAATTTAAATCTGAAATTCTAACTCAGGTGAAGGAAGATATAAGAAGAATAATAAAAGAAATGCTGTGTACTCCTCAAGAAGACACAAATGGAAGAATGGAGGAACCTAGAGAAAGAAGAGAAGCCTTTGATGAAGACTATAAGCAAAATCTAGAATACATGAAACACATCCAAACAGAATATCAGAAAATTAAAAACTCCATTGAAAGCTAGCAAAACTTCTTAACAGAAACTAAAGACAGTCTTTCAAAACTTGAAGATAGATTTGCAATGTATGATCATGAAAGGAAGGATCTCTTAAAAATAACAAGGAACCAGGAAGTAATAATATAAAGGCTAGAAGATGACAAGAGGATTTATAACTTAAGAAAAAAAATGTTAATGAAGAAGCAGGGACAAATACAAATGAAATAAAAAGGCTATTCACAGAAATAATTAAGGAAAACTTCCCAAACATAGGAAATGGAAGTGATGTTCAGATAAGTGAGGCATACAGAACTCCAGCCAGCTACAACCAAAACAGATCTACACCCAGAAATATAATAACCAGGATCCCAAAAATCCATCACAAGAACAGAATAATAAAAGTGGTCAGAGAAAAGAAACATATTACTTATAAAGGAAAACTCATGAAAATCATAGTGGACTTCTCCATGCAAACTATCAAATCAAGAAGAGCTTGGAGTGAAATATTCAAAGCCCTGAAAGAAAATAACCTCCAACCCAGATTGATGTACACTGCAAAACTGTCTCTCAAAATTAATGGAGAGACAAGATATTTCCATGACAAAGAGGAACTGGGGGAGTTCGTGACCACTAATCCAACCTTGCAAAGAATACTGAAGGACATTTTAGAGAGAGAGAAGAAAATCACCAGGATTCCAGGAACAATGGCAGAAAGGCCTCAATGAAAGAGGTAGACAGTGGAATGAAGGAGAAAAGTAAACAACAGATAGAAAAATAGCATAGCAGAGATGAGGCAGAGAGATTGGCTATATTCTGTTTTGTCTTGACTGATTTTATTCGAACCTGGTATGCTTGAGAGTGTCAAGTCTGGGAGTAGGGACAACTATTCTGGGGACAGCAGGACTCAATAGGATACCCATTCTTGTTTGATTATTAACTGCCTTTGAAGTCCTATAATGTCTCCAATGTTTGGTTTTTATTAATAGTGCTATGTATTGCTAACTTTAATTATATTATGCCTGATGATATAGACAATTTTATTGAAAATAACAGGAGACATCATGGAGACTACTATAGATCACCTAGTATTGTGGTTTTATATGTACTTTTCATATTGTGTTTCTCTAAGAATTTGTATTGTTGACATGTTTTGGTTTGTTTTTCCCTCTAATACAGAAAGGCTAGGTATGCATGTAGAGACTTATACATATGTAGAACTTCTAAACAGTTTATGAGAAATGATTATAGTTATTTTAAAAAAAGAGAAAGTATTCTAAAGGATATAACTGCATGTATGTGTGAGTGTGTAGGATTGATGACCATATTACTAAGTTTTTGTTGGATAGATAAACAGAGCTCATTGCAGTCTCACTGTTTAAATGTCTACTTTGTATGCTTTACTTTTGTAACTTGAACAACTACTTCTAGGAGGAAAATATGTAACTGTCAACTAGTGATTTCTTACTGGTTTTTGTTTTTGTTTTTTTGAAATTTTGTATTATTTCTACCCTCTTTCTGTTTCATTTTTTTTCCTTAAATAAAAAAATAATATGGATGCAATTGAATCATTATGCAGATGAATTGATCATATCACTCTTGTAAGAAAGTCATTAAAATAAAAAAAACCTTTTACAATACATAGATTTTTCTTTGAGATATGGGTCTACTATATGTGAAATGAAAAATATTTTGATGGCAGTCTGTACAATATTGATTTCCCTTGAAAAACAATTTTGTATACCATAATTTAAGGAAACACTCATCTATTAGTATTTAAATTCTGACATTTCTTAAATTAGATTACACAATCTTTCATATAGAATATTTATGTAGAGTATATAAAATAGCTTTCAACCCCAGGATCACTAAAATTTTGCCCAATCAGTGCATTTGTATCAGTATTAACTATTTTTACAATGAATGGAAGTTTTTATAATTGAGTTTTGTAATTAGGTTTCCTCAGTTACAAAGCAGTTAATCCTCATCTTCAGGAGCATGATTTAGGTTATCTGAATTTGAAAACTTGCACCATAATCTCATGACTTACTTCATCTCTCTCAGGCTCTTATTTAGCCTCTGTTAGGAGGCAAATATTTTGTGATACCTTCCATTGCATACCCATTTGTCATACAGTATGACTGATGGCTGCCAAATCTGAATAGAAAACTTAAAACTGGTAGTCAAGTGGGAGTGAGTGTTCTCAAATGTTAATCATATAACTAAATGAAGCTATTTAGAGTAGTGTATTGTTCTGTTTGTTTTAAACCTGCTAAATATTGTATTTTTGGAAATAAAGTGTTTGCTAAGATGAGCTATTTTCAAGTAGATACACATCTGTGTAGACTTCTATAATTGTCTCTTGTTTTTCATTTGAAGAGTGGGAGGGAAAGAGGGAAAAAGGAAGAGTAGGAAAAGAGAGAGACAACTCTATCATAGATTTTCATCTCTGTCTTTATTTTTAGGACAGAACTTTTGTAGATTTTAAAGATGTTATTTAATTGCTGTTATTATTTTTGCCTGTTCAAATTCCCAAGGCTTATTGCTAGCCCATCCTGTTTGTATGCCAGGTGAATTACTACACACCCTTTAAAACACATCCTGACCCAATTCATTCCTGAAACCTTTGCTGACTTCCCCAGGTTGACCTTGAGCTTTTTTTTCCTTGGTTCCCCTTCCCTCTGTATGTGTGTGCATTCCAAAAATAATACTCAGTCTTGACTATTTGCATATCTCTTCCTCTCCAAATATTTGATCACCTTGAAAGACAGTGATACTCATTCTAAAAAATTATATAACTTGCAGTGAAATTGACTGACAATTGGGGTCTTACAGATGATCTTATAATTAAAAGAGATCATGAAATTTTTTTCAGTTATGATTTTTCATTTTACAGATGAGAAAAACTGAGGCTCTTAAAGTATAGTTTTTATTCTGCATATTTGGTCATGTGTAGAATCATATGAGGTATTATTAAATGTCCAAAAATTATTATACTAAAATATAATTGTTATTAATCCCTCTTGAAGTACTCCCCTTTATCTCAAACACACTCAGCTCATCATTCTTGCCAATTTCTGGAGGAGTTATGGAAGTTCTTTTAGTGATTGTTGTTGTCCTGTCCTTGTGGCCTTCATGTCCTGTAGCAATCCAATAACTTTTATGGGCGTTTTGGCTTTGTGAGAAGACCTAGAAATTGCATAGTGCCAGATACAGTGAATAATATAGAAGAGAATGCACTAGAATGTTTTTACAAGCCTACCTTTCTGCTTGGTGGCATTCACCAGAAACATTCACTGCCATTTTGATTATACCTCATAATGTCACTCACAAAAGAGAACTTCCATAACTTCCTCAGAAAGTGGCAAGAGTGGTCAGAAGTGTGTTTGAAGTGAGGGATGATATTTTAATGTGTCTTTTACTATAGTGCATTTTTAAAAAATACACATTCTGGTGTATTTTGATCATACATTGTGTAAATGAGATGGCATTGGGTGGGCTCATTTGGAATAGAACTCACTTCAAGACAGAGGCACTGGTCTGGTTGATTCTGAGCTTCTCAGAAGAGTTTACTTTGGTGTCATCCTGATGTGGTTTTGGCCACCTCTTCAAATAAGTTTCACAGTCCATCCATTCTTCTTTTCTCTGTTTCAGTATGCTCTGGTTAGCACCTACATTAGAGGAAACAATGTCAGCAGAGCAAAGAAAGGCCCCACTTAAGAGGCTAACAACTATAAGAACACTTTGAATGCCAGGAGGATGATTTGAATACTATTTTAATGCAATTGGCAAGCCAGTGAAGTTGTGTCTGCAGGCTGGGGTATGATTGTGCAGTTTTGAATGGCTAAGAGGAAGGCAGTAATTTCAGCACATGCTGTGATCTGGAGGGTGAGAATGAAGGGGAGATTTCAGAGAAGGAAATGATAGCATCTTAAAACAGCACATTATTTCATTCTGCTTGCATAATGCAGGCGTGGTGGTTAAACAGTTATTGTAGAGAAATGGCTTTTGCATATTTAGTGAACTGCTGCTCTTGAAATGAGTGGCTGCTACAATAACACAAATGCATGTGTGGTTTCTGAACAGTTAATAATTGTTTAATATGCAATCCCTTATAAACCTTCCTGAGTCATTGTAACACTGGTAGAGATGGATTATTCTTCCCTATTATTAGGAAAGTAATAAGAAATAGCTGGTAATGAGAAAAACACTTTAAATATAAGGGACACACTAATGGGTAAACTGCCAATTACCATCACAAGAAATTTTCAAAGCTGACAGAAATATACCATGTGTGAAAGGAAGTGAGAATAGCCAGAGGCTATACAATACCACAGATCCTTGGAGAATTAACTTCCTTTCATTTCCAAGTAGATTTTAGCAATATATGTACAATGAGGAAAAGAGGAAGGCTACGCTGGGCTGGATATAGGGAGCCAGAATATTTTGCCTGAAGCTTGTTCTAATAGGAGCTATGAACATAGCTTCTCTTGATTTCACAAATATACAGAACAAGAGTAATATGTGCATGTCCCTACATTGTTTCTCTTGAGAGGGTAACAAAATATTCAAAATACTGTAATTTATTTTTGATAATCTGGTGTTAGAATCCCTAAATAGGTGCTAATGATTATTATGTCTTTAAAATGATTTATGAATTACATTTATATATAGGTAAAATATTTGATCACTGTTTTTGTACCCAAGAGTAACCAAAACCTAGTATAATTTGTCTACTATGAAATATTAAGTAAACTTCTAAATATTTAATTTACCTGCTGAACTGCAACAAAATAGTTTAGAAATGTGAAATCTTCCTTTTCACCAAGAAAGACTCTTGCTATATAACTGGATTTATTATTAACATCATTATTATTATTTTGGTCTTTATTATAATGGGAGTGCTACAAAACATTTTGCTCTCAGCCAGTAGAGCTAATGTCTAACAAGCTGAGTCAGTGCTATTATTTTTAGAGTAGATCTAAGCTCATTAAAATTAAACACATGATACACATCAAAGAAAAGATACTTTTTTAATAAAAACTTTTGATTAACAACAGCCTCAGTATTATTTCTATTCAGGGATTTAAGCTATGTAATGGATTATATCATATTTCTTGGAATATTCACGCATAGGATTTTAAAAACTTGATGCATTCTGTCCAAATTTTCAACAAGTGTATAATAATAAATTGATGTAATAAGTATTCAAGACCATGATAAGAAAAACCAAAGCAAAGGTACTACTGAAAGCCTAATTAAAACTACTGTGATTAATTCTTAAATTTGGTGCTTTTTCTGACATTAAGTCTGGGAAGCATATTATGATTTGTTGTAAAATTCCTCTTATATGGAATGAGGTAACATGCTAAGTTTTATAAGTAAGTATCTGTTTACAGTAATATTTTAAAGAATGTAATATATAGAACTATGTATAGACATCTTTGGGGATAATAGAAGTTAGATGTGTACAATAACTGGGTTTTTTGAAAATTTCTTTTATTTATGGAAAAAAGATAATTTTTTTTTTTTTTTTGGTACTGGGGATTGAACTAAAGACCGCATGCTTGCAAGGGAGGCACTTTTGCTGCTGAGCTAAATCCCCAGCCTGCAAAACAAAATTTCATAACAAGATCATAGGAGAATAATAATAGTTAATACATTGCACATTATCTTTAAAGTAGTTACTCAGTACAAGATATAGGGATAAAAAAATTCTCCAATTGATATTAGCACAAACCTTCCTTTTCTATGAAAAGGAAGACACTAGTAGAATAACTAACCTGCCTTTTCTCTCCCTTTTCCATTCCTTCCTTTCCCTCTTCTCCCTTCCTATTTCCTTTTAAACAGTTTCTTCCCATTTCACAATATCTGTTGTGCATTTCAGACCTTATTTACACTTTCAATTTCTTATACCAGGGAGACAATACAATGTTTACATACTCCTAAGTGAAATAAATCAGACTTACAGTGGCTGTTTTATAGGAAACATGGGAGTGATTTTTTTATCTAACTGTTTAATCCTGAATGTTAAAAGTGAGGTAATATACTTTTATGAAAGTTTATGAGAGAAACAAAACCAATTGGCTTTGCATGTGTGTGTGTGTGTAAGTTACTTATGACAGGAGTTAGTTCACACAATTACAGAGGTTAAGAAGTCCTACAACATGCTATTTGCAAGCTGGAGAAGCAGGAAAGACCCTGGTATAATCCAGTCAGAGACCTAAGGCCTGAAAATCTGTGAGGTAGGACTTTGATAGTCTTACTCCCGGTCTGCATCTGAAAGGCCAACAACCAAAAGCTGATGTCTGAGAACAGAATTAGATGGGTGTCTCAGCTCAAGCCGAGAGAGCGAGGTTGCCATTTTTGTACCATTTATTCTATTCAAGCCCTCAAAGGATTGGGTGGTGTCCATCTGCATTGGTGACGGGATCTGCTTTACTCAGTTTACCAGTTTTAATGGTAATCTTTTCTAAAGCATCCTCACAAACACCTGAGAATAATACTTGTTCAGCTCTCTCTGAACATAAAATTAGCATCTCAAGTACTTCTAAACTACAGAACTCTATGATATAACTTCTTGTCATAAAGCTAACATCAAAAACCTTTTGTACAAAGCTTGATATGACATGGTCTCTAAGGGGAATGTAGTGCATTGGAAAGTCATGCCTGAGGAACACTGCCCTGGTTGTTTATGGCTGTGCAGTTTTCAGTTGTGCCTTTTCTTCTGCAGAGATGTTCCTTAGAGCTGTGAGTACCGAGAATACCTGTGATGTGTAGCTGTTGAGGCTCTGTATAAGTTCATCACTTCATCCCTTAGTACAACTGCTATACATGAATGTGCCATGTCACACACATGTCTTCACTTGAGAGTTATTCATAGAGATGTTAATGCTGGGGAAGATAGAAGTCATTATTACATTTAAGGCCATGAAGATCAGTGTGAATATCAAAGTTTAGCTTGGGATGTGTCTGTGATATTTTGTTGTTTTTCACAATGGTCAGCCATAATGGTAAGATCTTGGGCATTAGTTTTTTTAAAGCATCAAATATGAAAGAGGAAGGTAAAGGTTATCCTGAAAACAGCCCGTAGTTCCTTCGTAATGGGCACTGTTTTCTGGAAGATATTTCTTCTGTTTGTTACTTCAAAGATTTTCTTAAAAAAAAAAAGACCTTTACTTAATTATTAAGACCAATGGGTCGTTGTGCTGCCAGAGTTATGATTACAGCTTCTTAGGGCTGTAGAGTTAGGGCCAACACTTTAGACCACTTTGTTCATTTAGTTATAGGGAAATGTTGCTCCCTTCTAAAAGTGTAAATAAGAACTAAAATGTATAATAGATATTGTGAAACAGATAGTAATTGTTCAAAGAGAACGGGGACCGGAGAGTGAGATGAAAGGAAAAAGAAAAAAAAATTAGGAAAAAAAAAGGATAAAGTGGAAATAAGCTATAGGAAAAATAAGATATAACATGTACAGATGCAAATTCCCTATGGTGAATGTGCTTATTATGTATCAAAATTGTACCAATAAAGTTAATTAAAAAAAACCAAAAAGTGATGGTCCTGGTGTTGGGCTTCACAGATCTGTTAGGGTTGGTGGCTAAACAAAGTGAGATTAGAATTAATGCCACCATAGAAGAAGACTGTTAAACTGAGCTGAATCTTTAAGGACTCAGAACATGACTGTACATCCTTCTTTCAGTCTAGAAAAATTGCTGAAAGTATAGGCAATCCCATACAGTCCTTATCTTTATTGCTCTTGGAGAAACGGATCAGCCATCAAGCACTATCTCTTACCAGCTCTTATCTTCTTACTAGAGCTTCTCTTGCTGGAGACTCCTGTTTGTGGCTGTTAAATAATCCAAGACTAAACTTTAGTCTTTTTTGCTTTCAAATTGTTTGAAATGAATCAGAAGGAAAAACATAGCATATGAAAGCAGAATTTTGAAAATTGCTTTATTTTTAAGCAATAAATAGTAATTTGTGGTTGGGGCTGCCTAGAGGTCCTGTTAGGTAACCTTCTTCCTGCTTGTTTTGATTTTTTTTCCCCTGTCTTTGCAGTGCTGGGAATTGAACCTAGGGGCTCACATATCCTACATCCTCACCTATCTGGTTCTTTTTCTCAAGTTTTGATAAATGTTCTCTCCTCTGGTTTCTTCAGCTTGGGAGATAGTAACAGCTCTGCACTGTACTCTTCCCTGTGGCCTCTTTATGCCCAGCTGACATATTTGTAAATAATACCTTTGCTGACCTCTCCACATGTTACCCACTACCGTAGGCTGTCTGTTTCTACAGAACCTTGGACTACTACTGTCCTTTAGTGCTGGTGCCTATTTGGAAGATGGTAGCCCCCAGGAGATTCTGGTTTTTGATAAATATTTTCAAATGTGAATTGACCAAAAGAGTGCCAAAATTAATGCATGTTTTTTTGGCAGGCCATAATGCTGGAGCTATTTTTCAAGATTATGGAGTTAAATTTTTCAATTGTTTCCAGTCCATAATACTTTATCTTTTCAGGAATCATCTCATGGGAGTCACACTGGTGTACTGGATAAACTGTGGGCTCTGGAGTCCAGAAAACATAAGTTTGAATTCTGCCTTCCTTTCTTCCTAGCTACATGGGGCCAGGAACTTCAGATAATCTTTATTTATTCATTTGTAAGATGTGAGCATAAGGCTAAGTTTAAGCTGTCATAAGACTAAGATCACATCTGAAAACTGCCTAATGTAATATGTATAGATACAGAAGACTTATATATGACACAGTATATAGGAGAAATGACACAGTACAGCAGGAGAAAAAAAACTGTGTTCAATTTTTTGAAAATTAACTTAATTTTAGAATAGTGGGGATTGTAAAAAAAAAAAGTACAAATACAGTACAGAGTGTTCATATATGCCCAGTACCCTCTTTATCCTACAGTAATATCTTATATCACTATAGTGCATTTGTTGTAGTCAGGGGTTGTGCAGAGAAGAATTAGAATCAGGACATAGAATTTATAGTATTATTTTTATGGTGGTCACCCAGAATTAACCCAAGAAAATTCAGGAAATCTATCCACATCACTAAAGACATAGAATATTTAGCAAAGCACCTGACTCCCACAGCAATGTCCCACAGCAGTCCAAATGAAGACCCAGAGCTCATGAGAATTCCTCCCACAAGTCCAACTGGAGGTCTAGAGCTCACAAGAAGGACTCACGCCAGTCTCTTTTACGGATCTGTGCTGGGAAGGCCCAAAGGTCAGCGGTGGAAGCCAGAAAGTCTATGCCAGCGGGGTGAAGGAGCTGTGCTGATAGGTTGAGGGTTCTACGCTGGAGCCAAGAAGTCACACTCACAACAAAGACCAGGGCTGTCCTGAAAAGCACCACAGCCATCCTCAGTGACATGGAGGCCCTGAGCTCCTCTGATGATAAGCACAGTCAAGTACATGCAAGGAAGCCAGTGTGAAGGGTTCATCCTGGAGACCAAGTGGCACACGTCTTCCTCTCTGGAGCCAGGAAGCAATGCTCGATGTGAGGACTAGAGCTTCTTCACGAGAACCAATGGCTCAAACAGCAACACGTAGGAGAACCCACAATGCCTCAACACATTAATGCCTCAATGCACTAATGTGATAGCTTTTCCTTCTCCACATCTCTATTTATGCTGGCAGCTTTCCTCAGGTGGACAATCTATGCTCAGTGCCCTGCTGATGTAATCCACCTGGCATTAAGTTGAACACCAGTTTTTAATCCATAACAATCCACCCCTGGTCAACTTAATAACCACACACATTTTCTTAAACTATAGTCCTTAGTGGCAGATTTGTGAATGTTAACACATCTTGGTCTATTTAGATTTACATTAGTACAACAATTACATATATACAATTCTTTTTACTCTTAATTCCTGCACCAAAAGCAAAACATTTAAAGGTTGACCAAGGTTCAACATTAAAACACAGTACTTTGATAAATTAACCTGTTTACAAGCATATAGAAACATTAAAATCACACTAAAAGAACAATTACAATCACAGTCCTTGTTTCCCATTAACTTTTAACATGGCATGGCAAGACTAAAATATAAGGATCTCCTGCAATTCAAATGTACTCTTGAATTTTCCATTGTCCTATTCTTCTAAACAACCATGTTCTCCGTTTCATCTTTGCAACCCACAGTTCCACTGGAGCCTTTTTCTTGGCCAGGTGTTTTAAATTACTCTACTAGCTCTTTGCTCTAAATTTTCAACATAGATCTGGTCAAAAGTTCTCTAAAGTAACCGTGTTATCATCCCAACAGTAGACTGCACTGAAATTTTTTGCCACCAGGTACTATCTCTAAATACAAACAAAATGAAGACCAACTTTCAGCTAAAGCACAATATACTACCTGGACTCCAGCAGACATTACAGTCTTTCCCAACAGAAGCCTCCCAAGCTTTATCTTAATTGGCAGCATTTCCATCAGTACTCTGATTTTCCAGGTTCCAATCAGAGTCTCCAATATAGTTTATAGCATACAAGGGCTATCTCTTTGGCCAGTCTCTCAAAAACTTTCCAAATTAATTGGCGAGGCTCTTAAGCCACATGGCCAGGCAACATAACAGCAATGACCCCACTCCCTTGGTACCAATTCCTGTATTAGGGTTTTACTAGAGAGAACAGATACAACACAAGATATACAAATATAAAAGAAACAACAAGATTGGCTTACAATGGTCAGCCACAGAGTCAGATGAGGAAGCGTGCAGAGGGTGTCTGCACACTGGAGGCTGAAGGATTCAATCCAAGGTCTGGATTTCATCCTAGTGTCTTGTGCAAGTCCACTGCAGCAGGCTGATGGGTCTGTAACAGAAGGCCAAAGGCTCTGAGATGAAAGGCTGAAGAGTCTATGCCAGAAAGATGAAGAGTCTACACTGGAAGCCAGGAGGCAAGGTCCAACCAAAGGTGAAGACTGGTGCTTCTCCCAAGAGTGGAATGCATTTGTCCTTTCTCCTTCCCTTTTATACCTCCAGGTGATGAGCCACCCTGGGGTGTGTCTTCGTCTACACCCTTGGGTGTAGCGTTGCTAAACCCATTTAGTTAAGCTTCTAAATGTCTCAGGTTGACACAGTCAATCAACCACTACAGCATTTCTTACAACTAGAGGATAATGACTACTATTAACTAAATCCTTTTCTTTATCCTGATTTCATTAGTTGTAACCTAAGGTCTTTTTGCTGTTGCAAGAACAGACTACTAAATTACATTTAGTTTTCATGTCTCCTTAGATTTTCTCTGAATGGTGACAGATTCTCAGAGTTTACTTATTTTTGATGACCTTGACAGCTTTTTATTTTCGTTTTGGTGATTGAACCCAGGGTCTTTTCTGAGCTACTCAAGTGCTCTGCCTTTAAGCTATATCCAGACCTTTACAGCTTTGAGGAGTTAATTATCAGATTTTGTAGAAGTTTGCTTATTTTGAGTTTGTCTATATCTTTGTACAATTAGATAGCAGATTTGGGGAAGAAGATCATAGAGGAGAAAGTGTTCTCAACACTATATATCAAGGATGCATGCTATAAATATGACTCATTGTTCATGATAATATGTTTTTACCTTTTGAACTACTTGAAGTAGTTTTGGGCAAGTTCTTACATTATACTTTTCAAGTTTCTATTTTATGCTGTGCTTTTCAGAAGTGAGCCATTAAGCGTAGTCC
Source organism: Hydrochoerus hydrochaeris (assembly GCA_004027455.1). NCBI lineage: Eukaryota > Metazoa > Chordata > Mammalia > Rodentia > Hydrochaeridae > Hydrochoerus > Hydrochoerus hydrochaeris. The sequence continues at coordinate 327,807 of PVLA01000006.1, forward strand.
ATCTACATCTGGAGCAGAGGAGCATTTATCTAAATTAAAATTTTTGTGCATGAGAGATGTGTTTCTTCATTTCCAATTACTTATTTGCTCAAGCATTGATTTATGTTACCATGTAGTTGTGAATATGTATTTTAAACTTTGTGTTATTATCAAATAATGTATATTAGTTTTCTTATTGTTGGATGCAATAACAAACACTCATGATGTAAAGGAGGAAAACTTTAATTTAGCTTATGGTTCAAGGGCATTCAGCCCATAGTAGCTGGTCCTAAGATGTTTTGGTTACTTTTCTCACTGCTAAGACAAAATACATGACACCCAATGTTAAAGAAGGTTTATTTTGCTCACTGTTTGTAGCAGTTTCAGTCCATAGTCATCTGGATTCAAGGGTGGCATGGCAGAGTGGCATGACAGAAAGGAAACAGTCCAGGGCATGGCAGGCAGAAAGCAACAAAGCAGAGAAGTAGTGAAGTAGCAGAAGCAACTCTCCATTTCCCTCTTATCCTACCCAGGTTACAAACATTTTGAGTGAGGCCACCCACACCCATGGTAGGCGTTCCCATGATCTGAATCCAGAAGTTTGCTAAACAAATCAGTGAGTTAATTTAGTTATCGCATCTTTAATTCATGTTCACACATCCTAGATCTAGCTACCTCTGAAAAGCTCCACATATAAGTGCATGAGACTTTGGGGAGACATCTAGGTATAAGCTGTAATAGTGGGGAACATCATGGAAAGGATATGGTAGGGCAAAGCTGCTTAGTTCATTGTGGCCAGGGAAAAGGGCTGGCAACAATCTCAGAGAAGAATGAATGAGGGCCATGCTTCCTTGTCTCACCAATGCAGACATACCCAGGAGTGTACACTACTAATCTACTAGGCATTTCTTATTACCATGATGTTGACATGTCATGATTTATGATCACAACTCACCCCTTGTTGACTTCATATATAATTACAGCTCCTTAAATCATACTTAATCTCAAAATAGAAAGTTCCTAAATCTGCCTAACATAACATAACTGGAAATGCAATAATCCTTTCACCAAGTCTCAACAGCTCCAGCATTTTTCAAACATTACACTTCAATTCTTTTCTGAAATTAAAGGCAAACTCTTATCTATGAATCTCTATAAAAAATGAAAGCAAGTTACATAATTCCAAGTTATAAGCAGCACATGGTAAACAGTCCCATTCCAAAAGGGAAGAGCCAGGGGATAGAAAATAATTGGACTAGTAATTAAAAACCAGAACTCAACAGAGCAAAAATTAAATCCTGAAATTGTATGCACAGAATCTTGGAAAAACGGTGATGAAAAGTGAGTTCCAAAGGGCATGTGTGGCTCCACCCCTTTCTTACCAATTTCAGCCCACACAGCATCTTTCTTGGGTTGGCTTTAACACAGCCTACAGCTTTCCCCTCTTGACCTTCCACATTCTTGGCATCTCTGACTTCGTGGATTGTCCACTACACCTTTGGATTTATTCCTACAGTTTCATGCATTGCCCTCTCAGGGGTTCCTTGCCTGGTCTTGCAGGCCATTCTCTGAAATCTAAGTGGAAGCCTCTTTGACCCCATAAATCTTGTGTTCTGTGTGCTAGTAAAACTGGCATCATATGGACTTCACCAAGGTCTGCTGTCAGTGAGAGCAGCAGGCCCCCTGGAACCATCAGTGCCTAGATGGATAAGCACAGTAAAATAAATTCCAGGGAGACAATGAAGGCTTTTCTCAATTGGGGGCTCTAGTAACTCTCTTCTCAAATCAAAATTTGGTATTTTTTTTACCCTTAAGCCTACAGTGGGTGGGGTCATGTTCCTTCCTGAGATGCCCCATTTTTCTCTTGTCTGTGTACAAAGTACTTGGTTTCTTTTTAATGGTGCTAATCTCTCTAGGATCTATATCTCATTGGGCCTCAACTTTATACATAGTTCCTATGGCCCATAATTTAAGTTTCTAAATTTTTTCCTTTTCTACCTTTTGCCCTCGAATCTAATTATAAATATGGATAAAAGGAGCTAGCAGTATTCATGGCACAGCTTGAATCTTGCACTGTCTTGAAATTTTCTCTGCCTGAGCAATTGACAAGGACCATATTTTTCAAAACATGAACCAATTTAAACTTTTCCTCCTTTAAATTGTGAGTGTTGCACACTGTATCCAGCAATGGGAAAATTTACTGATACAGAAAACTAGTACAGAGTAATGTTGTTGCCATGACTGTGAATTTAATCCACTGCCCTTAATCTCAGAATCTTACCAAGTCTCAGGACATGGTTAAATGTAGACAAGTTTTCTGCCCTGTAGTCCAACTGCCACTGGAGTCATTATTCCCAACCAAATCCTCCTGAGTATGTTCCTTATCATCCACATTCCTATCAGCATCATGCTGTTCTGAGCTCTGGTGAGAATTACCCATCAGGCTCTATTTTCAGTGTTCTGGCACTTCTCTAGCTCACGTCTACACCTGTTCCAAAGGCTTCTGTACCACATGGTCATGTATAGTCATGCACACTACGCTGGTACCAGTTTTCTGTCTTAGTCAGTGTTCTCATTGCTGAACATAATGTGCAACGCTCTCTATTTAAAGGAGAAAGAATTTAATTTAGCTCATGGATTAGGGAAATTTGGTCCTTGTCAGTGGGCTCCAGGGTATGGACATTATGGCAGAAGAACATGGAAGAGCAAAGTTGCTTGGTTCATGTGGCCAGTGAGCAAAGCATGGCAACAGAGCCAGAGAGGCATGACCAGATAGATATACCCAAGGCCTCTGTGACCCACCCAGACACTTCCAGGACCATGCTTTACTGATCTGCTGAATGTCTTTTAATCAAATGAAGTGAACGTCAGGATAATGTCTCATCATTCACTGTTTATTCTTTGCTCATATTTTCCAGCGTTGACTGTTGAGTATCCTTTCATTTGACTCCTGGGTTCATTTTCCATGCTCCCATCACTGTTTTTGAGCATTTTCTTACTTTCTAACAGGGTGATATATTGCTAGCTTAGCTTGTATATTTTTTGATTCAATGGTAGAACAAACTATTTCTCCAAAAACTGTTTTTTTTTTCCTATTGGGGAATAGAAAGAGTAACTAAGATATGGGATTCTTGCTGCAAGGCATCCCTTTCAGTGGATAGACTTAAGAAATACATGTGTGTGGTATGATCACAAATTTTTTATCATTTTAAATTGAAAAAAATTATTGTAATAAAAGGCACATTGTCATTAATCCTCCAGAGTACTCTTTCTACTTATTAAATGTATTAATCTTTGTTCTCAACTCTTTGTGAAGCATTTTAATGAGTCTTCTTTCATGAGTATCTTTATTTGCACCATTGTGGTTGCCTAGATGTCCTGAAGTGTTTCAAAATGTTTACTTTTTTTTTGTCATTTTGTCTTTAGGGAGAGTGAGTGGTGCTAGATCCAATGAATTAGGTGGAGGAGGACACATGTAATGTTTGAGAGAAATTGCCATAAATGCTTGATCAATGAGGGGTGAGCAAAACATTTGGTAAGTGCTTAAGTTATTACAATAAAGACACTGCCATTAATCCCCCTCAAAATATTTCCATTTCAGCACACTTACCCCACTGTTCTTGGCAATGCTTCTTTTACTGTACTAAATTTTAAAAAATTTAAACATTCCCTGTAATTACTGATCATTCCTTATGTGTATATACTATCTATATTAAGGGATATGTGACTTCCTACTGATATCTCCAATTCTCATCAGTTGCAACATGTTCTATTCTGGCTTTTTCCTCTTGCTTTTCTGTAACCTCCCACATCAATAGTGGTAAGTCGCCCAGTTTCTTACATGGCTCTGTAGGTATGTTTGTGCCATGTTTTCAGAACTGTTAACTAAACAGCTTATCAGTGTACGTCAGTGCCTTTGAGCACATCTTTCTGTCTTTATGTTATACTTTCCAGTCATTTCTAAATTCACTTGGTCAGTCCCTCTTTTCTCCACTTCCTTCAGTGAACTTATCTCAGGCATTTATAATAGATTCTTTTGTCTATACCCTCCTGGGTTTGTTATCTTCCTGATTGTTTTTTGCAGACTTCAAATGTGCTTTTCAGATTCACCCATCTATTCAGATTGACAAATAGTTTGGTTTTTTTATATCACTGCATAGTATCATTCATTGTATAACTATGCTACAGTTGGTTTATTGAAGGTACATGTCCTTTGTCTATTGAAGGACATCTTTATTGCTTCTAGGCTTTGGTGATTATTAATAAAGCCACTCTAAATTTTTGCATGCAGGATTTTATGTGTATAATTGTTTTTCACATCACATGGGTGAATGCCTATGTGTGTGAGTTCCTAAGTGGTTGTACCATTTTACATTCTCATCAGCCATGAGTGAGTGTTCCCCTTGCTCTGCATTCTTATTAGGACTTAGTATTGCCAATTGTTTTCATCAACAGAAATATCTACACTTAAATATATGTATTTCTTATGTTTGAACTGTTCTATAGTCCTGGCCACAATTAAAGCTACTTGGAGTCATCTGGCTTTTTACAGACCTGTCCCCTTACTCTTAAGGTTTGGGCAGGTTACTTGTTAACTATGGCTAATTTTGTTTCAAAACTCAGTTCTGCCTAAAATATGTTTTCAAGGCCGAGGATTTAGCTCAGTGGTATAAGTGCTTACCTGGCAAGTGTGAGGTCATAAGTTCAAAATATATATATATATTTGTCCGCAAAAACAAGCCTGAATACTTTCCTAAGCCACCATTCCTTAGAAGCACTAGTTTCAGCTGTTCACTTGTTCATGAAATATTTTTTGAATACTTCCCATAAGTTGGGCTGTGGGGATAGAGTGGTAAAATGAGTAACAAGATTTTTTTCACTTTCAGAGCTTACATTGGAAGGGAGAGCAGCTTTTCATATAAACATAGAAGATAACATAATGAAATATATAAAGTAGTGATAACTATTAGAATTGAATCAAAGCAGTTTTCAGGCATCTAGAGAACACTAGAGTTGGCAGGGAAAAGTGAGAGAAAAGAGGGAAGGGTTCCCTAAGTGGATGACATTAGATCTCATAGAAAAGTAGAATAGTGGTCACCTGTGACCAAAAAGGCTGAACAGGGATAGAGAGAAGTTAGATGATGGGTACTAAAATAGTTAGAAAGGAAAAATAAGTTCTAGTGGGGTGAATGTAGTTTACAGCAATGTATTGTATAGGGCTGGGGATTTAGCTCAGCAGCACAGCACCTGCCTAGCAAGCACAAAGTTGTAAGTTTGATCCCCAGTACTCCAAATAAACCAAACAACAACAATAACAAAACAAAAAATAAAAACAAAACAAAAACAAAACCCAAACCAACCAAAACACAATTTATTATATATAGTGGTACTTCTGTTCAGAAACGATTCTTTCTACAGTTCTGGTCACAAACCAAGCTGTACAAGAAATGAATCAAATTCAATGGTTAGGTTCAATGCTGACCTTGTGGGGAAATTTGATTCTGTTTTTTTTTTTTTTTTTTTTTTTGGTATCAGGGATTGAACTCAAGACCTTATGCTTGCCAGGCAGATACTTAATGCTGCTGAGCTAAATTCCTGGCCCCATTGATTCAGTTTTTGTCCAGTTTGGTTTATAACCAGAATCATGGAGAGAACTGAGTTCACAATTCAAGATACAATTATATTTCAAAATAGCTAGAAGACAGAATTTAGTATGTTCCCTGCCCCACAAAAAGAGAGAAGTGACTGAGGTCTGATTTGATCTTGCACATTGTATACATGTATTGACATATCACATTGTACACCATAAATATGTGCTATCTTTTTATCAGTGAAATTTATAAAAACAAAATGACAGCAGTTGATATTTCTCTTTCTGGTCCATGATGAATAGCATAGCCAGAGACTCTAGCCAGCATTTATGCTGAATGGGACTCACAGTCTTATTAGCCTGGGAACAAGTAATTCCACCTAAAATACTTAAGTTTCACTGTGTCTGTTGGGTAAAGAATCCTTGGAAAACTTGAGGGAAAGAATACAGACCAGCTAAGAGCTTCTGGTTGTAGTCTGAAAAATTCTGCCATTTGGACTTGAAGGTAGTGACAGTGCTGAGAAAAGTGCCAGCCAATGCAGTTTGTTGTGTGTTGTCTGAGGTGCTTGTTGAGTGGGCAAATTGGATTGGCAATATACTTACATTGTGATTGGTACATCATTCATTTTATCATTCATCTCCCCAGATTGGGCATCACTTTTGCAGTTTTCAAAGATAAGAAATGCCTTTTTCTTACTTGTGCAAAGCCACAGGGTATTTGCTGTACTCTTGGGTAACACTTGGTTGGATGTAATGCAAGATACTTTGGGTAGTTAAAACACATAGAGAAGGCAAGTGACAAAAGCCTTTTTCTTTTAGTTTTTACTCGTTCTGCCATGTGCTGCTGCCTGAGTTCATGGCCCATGAAAGCTTTTCCTGGAAAGTAGTGCAGCCACAGAGGAGCTAAGATGAACTTTGAATTTTCCAGAGAATAGTCTTTCAAAGAAATTGCTCCTGCCAGAGGAGACAAAACAGAACCAACTCACTTGTTTCAGGTTTCTCTCTGGGAGCAGAGAGAAGTGAAATCTCCATTTAAAATGTCTCTCTATGACTGTAAAAGTGGTCACTAAATATAAAAGGAAAGAGTCATAGCTACCTATGCCAGTTTCCAAGCTGTATCTGGCAGTTTATCTCTCATTCCCCATGGCAAAAATGGCCTGAAGGTATGTTTTACCTGGAAAGTACAACTGTAAAAGATATGTCATGTTTTCTATAGCTGCAGAAATAGTGTACTTTCTCTGGGATGTCTTAATTATGATGGATTATTGGCTGATGCTTACTTTGGGTTGTTTGACTAAAGGTTGCTTCAACTTTATGAGTTTCCTGGTGGTTCAGGGTCTCTTTTAATGACTGTTTAGAAGTTATGTTCATAGGCATTGTATGTTTTAGTTGAGTTAGATGCTGTTTTTGCTTACTCATATCTTCTTGTTTTGCTCTATGAAGATTCAGTACTTGTGGACCAGACATTGGGACAGTGTCACACCTGTCTGGAAGATAAAGAAATAAAATGCAAGGGTATCACTGTATCTCTTGGAGCAATGATACTCTTGGTATGGATTGAGTTTCTTTATGGGGTATCATGCTTCACTTGTGTCCCTGCATAGAGTGTGAGGTGACAGATGCTACTCATAACATAGGACATTGCATTTAACAGTGCTCTATTCATTGCTTTGAAAAGAAGATGAATGAATAAAATCCACCTTGACAGAAGTTGGCAATGCAGTGGTTTGCTGAAGGCAGAGAACCCTGGTGAGTCTCATTAACAGCTTTGGCCCCCTGAAGAGGATTAACTCTCCTTGCACAGGGAGAGGTGGCTCTAATGTCCTTCTTCAGTGTTAAACCTTTCAGATATGGCTTGGACTCTGGGAATCCTACCTCCCCTCTGTTTCCTTTTGGTGGAGAGTTTGGATTTTGTTTCACATACTCATTAAGTAGATGTAAGAAGTGGCATTTCTATTATTTTTGGGACCCTTCTCCAGGCCTTAGAAGAAATCCATTATATATAATAGATAAATAATTGTCAAGTGATTTTCAGAGAAACGAGGTTGCAGACTCCTACCTTTCTTATTTTGGATCTTGACCCTCTACATTTTGGGGATGGCTTATTATCTAGACCAAACAAAGATCATTGTTATTTCTTTAAACATAAATTAATTTCATAGTTTACAAAAAACATTTATCCAAAACATTCATTTTCCTGGCTCTTTCTAACTCATTAGGTTATCATTATTTTAGTACATTTTATTTTTAAAAAGACAGGATATTTCTACACTAGGATTGAGATTGGAGTATACATTTCAGTGGCCAAATGCAGCCTTTAGATAAGATTTGTTTAACCTGAGTAAGGTTTAAAATGTTTTTGAGTGGGTTTCTATCTTTTAGAAATCATGACATTGTATACAAGCCTTCTGACTTCTGGCATCTGTTGAAATTGAACTCAGGGACCTCGTTTACACATAGTAATCATCAGCATTGCTCAGCAGTGACTATCTGTCCTCTCTGGAAAGGTTTGTGTTTCTTGAGTTGCCACTGTCTTCCATGCTCATTGATGTTACCTGTCTGACCTCAGTAGGTATTTGATTTTGGCTCCTCTGATCTGCAGAATGGATTTTTCAAGATATGCTTTGCAGTCCAGAATGTAGTTCTAACTTCAATTAAAAATAACATAAAATAAATGATTAAGTGCAATAGGAAGCAACTATTTCATGAAAGCAGTGTTTCTCAGACTTCTTACGATCATGTAAATTATGTTTAAGTGATTCATTCTGAAGTATAGATTTGTTTTTGAAATATCAATAATTTGATATTTCAGTGGTGCCCTTCAGGAGTTGCTGGAGCATATTTTGAGCATACTTTGTTACAGCTCAGTCTACAAATGGGTTTTTATCCTTGTTTCATTAGCCAACATCTTAACATGATTGTGGTGAAAAATTGTAATGGTATATCTGGTGACTTGTCTAAAAAAAAGGTATGATACTAAGCAGACCTGAAGCTTGAAAATTAGACAATGACATACTATCTTTGTTTTGTTCTTTGTGCTATACAAAACTCATTTTCATTCTCTAACTTACATGGTTCTGATCAGACCTGAGTGCTGTAGTTCTAAGCTAAAAGTGGGCAGCTGAGTGAAATTATAAAGACAAGTACTACTGTTTATTAAGAAGTCTCTGTGTACCGACACAGTGCTAAATACTTTACCTACATTATCCTACTTATGAAGCAGTTCAAAGAAGCAAGCATCAGTGTGCTCACTTCTTAGATGAAGAGAGTGAAGTTGAAAAAGCTTAAGCAATTGCAGTAGGTCACAGATCAACAGGCAACAGAGTGGAATTTCACCTCACCATAACTGTTCTTTTACTACAAATAAATGACAATATTACTAGGTTTCACATGTAAATCAAATACAGGATTTTTTTTTGAGTATTGTAAGCTTTGAGTACTTTTGAAAGTTTATATTAGCCATCAGTACTGAGCAAATATGAATCTATTTACATATATCTGATGATGCAAATAAGCAATACTAATTGACATTTAGCCAGCAGTATGTTAAAATTCTTTCTACTATCATTAAATCAGTTGATTTACAAGTTAAAATGTTAATGTGATTAGATAAACATGTCTTATGTATCATATTTTTATTCTGTTTAATTATTTTTCTTCTCTTTATCTTTTCTGAGGTTTCATATTTACTTCCTTTTGATGAATATGCAATGATTTTTCCCAGTGTGGTTACATCAGTTTGAAGGAAAAATATTGACCTATGTGTCAAAATATCTATCATTTTAAAAAATTATTCTTAATTAAAGCCATTTAACCTGACCTTAGACCTGCTGTGGCTTACTAGACACTGCTGTGCTGTGTGGATTAGACCCACAATGTGACTGCAAAGCTCATGTAGTATGGGAAGTTAATGATAGATATTTCTCATTTCCCAGGAGAAGGAAAAACAGAGCGACTGCTTTTTGAAATGACTTAAACATAATGCAGAATTGACAAATGGGTTGACTGTATTTACACTGATGTTAGTTTGCAGACAGCTGAATGGTTTAACTCCTAATTTCAAGTGTGAATTCACATGAATTTGAACTTCAACTACAAAATTACAAATAATATTTATGAAAATTCCATGATTCACTTCCTTTGCTGTTCTGTCACTTTTTAAAGTGAACTCCACAAATCAATCCAATAGCTTAGAGTGAGCTTTTGTTCTTTTTTTTTTTTCCAGAAATCTATTGTGAAAAGTTGACCATGTTCCTCAAAGTGAGGTTGCTTGTTATATTATTTCATGAGGACAACTGGGTTTTCTACTATTGACTCTGAAATTTGTTTTCCAGTTTTCACTAATTTTTGTGTTATCTTCTTCATTTTACAGAGGGCCTTTTTCCATTTTGAATATGAAGTAGTGTCCCTCAGCAAGGTAACAATAGCTAGTTTGGTCATTACTACACTGGGGTAGTAATGACTGGTTTCTTGATTCTAGATCTTGCAATTTCCTGTACCTCTGTATTATATGCAATTCCCAGAACCACCGGTTAGGAATTCTGACTTTTATTTTTCTTTGAACTTAACTGGATCTCCCTAAGTTACTGAAAACCATTGCATAAACTGATTGTTCCTGCTTTGTCCTTGGAGGAAAATATGTAGATTCCCATATGAAACGATGACACAATCTGCATGAGAAGTGAAAAACCTAGTGCATTGTTATTAATCTACAATCATTTGGATTAGTCTCAGAGTAGATTTTGATCTTTGTATAATTAAGTAATGACAATTCTTCCTAAAAGTTCTTAAGTTTTTTTTTTTTTTCTTAAGATAAGGTTCGTGGTCTTATGGGCTAGGTAAATAATTTTTGTGCACATAAAGAAATCTTAAGGGAAAAATTTACAAGCTCTTCATGTCTTCCATTAGTTGATATGGCAGCAGTAAAATTACTAATCTTGGTGATTCAAGTAGGGGTTGGTAAAATATGGTTAGTAGATCAGGCAAGATCTACTTTCTGTTTCTGTGTGATTCTCAAACTATGAATGCTCTTTATATTTGTAGATATTTGGAAATAAAGCTAATGAGAATAATTTTTTATGGTATGGGAATTTGTCTCATATTAAAATTTTGGTGTCCATTAATAAAGTTTTATTGGAACACAGTCATGCTCATTAATTTACAAATCATCACTGGCTACTTTTGCAGTATAATCAGTGACCCATAGTATAGCCTTCAATTTAAAAAATATTTACCATCTGGGTCCTTATAGAGAAGTTTCCTGATTCTTGATCTAAAGGTTCAAGGAAAGTCTATCTGTATTTTTAAAATATGTCTTTTATTACCTAACTGATTGTTGCATCTTGGATTTGGAGAGAAGCAGCACAGAGTTAGTTCTCTGATGCCTGAGAATTGCCTGGGTATGATAGTAAGGCAAAGGATGGTAAACTTTTGGTCTGTACCAAAAGATTATCCCCCCGGCCAACTTACTTCATTGTTGATGTGCTAAAAGACGATAGTTTGAATTGACTACATAAGCTGTACCCAGGTCACCTATCAGCACCCCTGAGACTGATATATCTCATGGGTTTCCTATTGAAGTCAGTAACAGTGGCATAAATGTCTGAGAAAGTTTATTAGATGCCTTTTGTTCCTTTGATAAGCATTTGTATGAAGGTAAGTGAAAAAAATATAACATCAAATCCATGATTTTGTGGATAAAATAAGATAAAACATTTAAACCAAAATCATAAAAATTTGATAAATATCATGAACTTATGAATATATGCAGATGGCATGTTTGGAAAACACTAAATTGATTAAAACAAATTAGGTTATGAAATTAATTGGAAGATTCAGGGTATATCAGAACCAGACAGGAAAATTTTGACCAAAATGATGAAATGAGGGAATACCCAACTGAGAGGTTGAGAGTGGTGCCCAATGAAAATTAGGAGAGGAATTAAGGATTTTGCCAAGAGTTGCAAAGTTGCATTGAAGAAAGCACCTTTCTTTCCTGTACTCCTTTAGAGTTATCCAGTCAAGTATTGCAGTATTTCATCATACCTGATTGAACTTGATGACAGAAGGTAGTTGTTATGTTGATACTTGCAAACTTGGGGATTTCAGAAGCTTAAAGATAATCTTTGATAGTGTTAAATATATGTTACAAGCATACATTTTATGAAATGGAGATTGTTCTTCCTGTTTGAGTTGGTATTTTTCTGTAAAAGTATTTTTTTAATGTATTTTAAAATTAATTCATCATTTTAAGAACTGTTCATAGCTGCCATTATGTGGATAAGATATAATATAGTTAAACAATTCACTGTTTTTGAAATTTTTCATTTTTTTGTTTTGCTTTGTATTATAAATAAAACTTGGATAGACAACATTCATGTTTGATTGCATTTTTTCATAGAGTAAGATTTTATAATAGGTTCCTTGGGTTAAAGAGTATAATATTAGTAGAAAATAACATACAATTGAAAATTGTACTCCAATAATGTGCAAAATTATGTTTCCATTGTGAATACAAACAAGAATATTGTGTTTGTCTGTTTTTGTATCTGCACCTTTATAGCTAATACAAGTTTTGTAATTATTAAAAATAAAGGGTTGCAATATTTCTCAAAAGTATCATAGCGAGTGATTTATTTTTCTGTTGATACAGTGAATGGGAATCTTTTCTCTATTATTATCTACAGAGGTTTTTCTGGCATAGTAATTACTTTTGGTAAATTTCATATTCAACTATGTTGGTGAACTCTCCTATTCTCAGTGTGTCTCAGTTGTCTGAGTTTCCATTTAGGCAACTGAGAGATTAAGGAAGATTGTTGGAGACAAATCTTTAGTTTTTCTCATCGTGTGTGAAGATGTGCATTAAAGATTTTAATTTTGCTTCATTCTTATCAGAGCACCCCCAAAGCAACATGAGTAACTAACTAAAAAGTAACATAGGATCCAATGTGGGTGAATGTAACTGGATTAGTCTGCAGTGTAAATGCCTCTGTTAAAGAGTAGAACTTTTAGAAACACTGTCATACTAAAGTTTTATTTAGTGTTTTTTGTCAACTTTAAAAAAAAAGGAATATAATTTTTCTTGGAAAACAACGCTGAATTGTGTTCAGCATAACAAAAACCCTGGAATGGGTTAAGAAATGACTATAGTCCCTTGCTTCTTTTTCCTCGAAACAGAATTTATGTTTTAATTTAGTTTTTCAGCCTCTATGTGAAATTGTTTAACAGGAGTTTTAAGGCCAGTGGTATAATAAGTTGTCACTGATTTCTCATTTCTAATTTTTTTTTTAATTTAGCAGTGTCCATTGGCTTTCAAAGAAGTTGATTTTTAGGGAAACTGGATAGGTCCAATAAAATGATGCTGGTATAAAAAGGAATTGTCACTTTAAGTGTTATCAGATTTTTATGCTCTCCATAACCTGGCATCTCAGTGGGGAATTACGTATTTACGCATGGGTGAAAGCAGGCCTAATGAACACAAAAACCACTGCCTTTGCTTCTTCACGAGTTATTCTATATTTGTCATATAAAAAATTACTGAGGAGCATGGTACTTCATAATTTGTCGACACTGGGAACCAAAGAAGCCAAGCTAGTGTCCTTGAAAAAAAATGTGTAATAAGTAAAGGAAGTTAAATTGTCACTTATCAGGGCTGAAAGTTAGGATCATTATGATTAGTATATGTAAATGCATTAATAATGCACACGGGTTGTTCTCTGGCTCAGGTTACCTTCCTTTTTTAGAGTAAGGAAAATCACTTTGGAAAATCACTCCTGGCTCATTCTCTCAATGGGTTTTAGGATGGTATTGGGTGTGTTTTAGGATGGATTTCGAAGACATTGTCAGTCCAAACTGCTTTCCTCTGTCTTCCTCTTTTCCCCAACCCATATCTCTCAGGGATTTACTGAGGAATAAGGCAGAGTAGAGGAACAGTTGTTTTCAGAACTTCTCAGTCTGTTGGGAAGGGCACTCATTTTCTCCTGGGATGACCAAATGAGAACCATAAGAGACTGGGCTTGGATTGGCCAGAGAAGAAGAAATCAAAGGCCAGAACTGGAGAGACAGGCTCCTGAAAACTCTTTTAAGCCCCTCAGATCAGCCCAAACTAGAATAAACTCTGTTACTGGCATCAAAATTATGTTGGCTAACACGCTTCCGGCTGCTTCCCTTCCCTTCCTTTATTGTTCATTGTAGGAGTTTAGGGAGAGGGTTTCTTGTCAGCTGAAAAGGAAAGAATTCCAAGAAATCTGTTACTTTCCTTAGTGCACCTTACCCCAGACCCACTGACCCTTTGCTATTCCTTAGACACTTTAAGCCATTTGCATTTGATAGCCTCTGGAAAATTCTCTGATACCCCACAATCCTGGTCCTGGACTCTTGGAATCTTTGCTTAAAGTGTCAACTCTTCAGTAAGGCTTTCTTGGACTACCCAATTTAAAAACTTTCAAAAACTCTTTCACTCTGCTTTTAGCATATTGAATATTTTTTATTTGTTCACTGCCAGGATTCCTCCACTTAGACTGGATCCATGAAGGAAGAGATTTTTATGTGTTTTGTTTCCTTTGAAATCCCTGACACCTCAAATGGTTCTGGGTAGGGTAGATATTCAATAAATATTTGTTGAATGGAATATAAAAATAGTAGCTACTTTCTTTAGAGATTAGTTATTAATTACAAGGGGAAAATGATATTTGTGGAATAACCTGGAGGTCATTTCTTTCACCAAGTTATCAAAACCAAGTTTCTACTCATGGAACCAAGTGACCTCACTTGTTTTCTCCTATGATAGGCGAGGAAGTAGAAGGCATCACTTCTTTGTTATCTTGTCACAAATGCAAGGAAACATAAGGCATCACGTAAACGCAGCATGAGGATTATTCCACAAAACAAGTAGCTTTACTCTTGAAGTATACCAGTATTATAAATGAAAAAAAAAAAAAAGGCTGAGAAACTTACTGGGTTAAAGCTTACAAAGGAGAAATCATGAGCAAATGTAATGATTGATCCTGGACTAAAAAAAATTCTATGAAGGTAATTAGGACAATTGGGGGAATTTAAATATGAACTATAGATTCCAATAGTATATCAGTGTCATATGCCTGAATTTTGATAATTATAATATAATTATATAAAATGATATCCCTGTTCTTATACATGATGAAATATTTAGGGGTAAGATATGTGTAAGTTTCAAAAATTTCAGCACTATCGTTGTATCTCTGATATATCTCTATACAAATAGAGAGAGAGATAGAACCAAATGGTACAAAATGAAAGCAAAATAAAATGTAGGTGAAGGATAAATGAGAATTTATTGTATTAAAAAACAGGTGAATTACAAGAATAATATTAGGTGGGACAATAAGAAATTCAGTATTTGGCCACTAATGATTTCATGCTTCATTTAATACTCTTAGTACTTTTCTGTAGATTTAAATTTTTAATGGAAAAAATTTAAAAATATAGCAAATATGACAGGTATTGATATAAGGGAAATAATTCCCAACCTGTTAGATATCAGATACAACAATTTCAAGTTCCCCAAAACTGAAGAATGAATTTTAAGGAACAACGGAGTTTAAGAATAGGAAGTACTTGTTGAGAAAGAGATATAGTTTCTAAGAGACAGCAAGGGACCTGAAAAATGGCTTGCCATGGGCCCTGCTTTACAGAGAAAGTTTTATAGAGCAAAATGTCAAGGTGGGTGCAAAACTATGAGATAGGACATCAACCAAGGAATGGATAAAAAATATGTAGTATTTTTATATAAATGGAGTACTACTCAGCTATAAAGAAAGATAAACTTGAGACCTTTATAGGTAAATGGATGCATCTAGAGACCATACTCATAAGTGAAATAAATCAGACTCGCATGTGCAAACATTGTATTGTCTGTCTCCCTAGTGTAAGAAACTGAAAGACTACGAACCAAAGGATACAATAAATGTTGTGAAAGAGAAAGAAATTGCTCAGAGGGAAAGAACAACCGGGGTGGGGAAAAAGAAGAGAGTCAAATATGTCTATGTAACACATGATAGCTAAGATAATTGGACTGCTAATTCACTAGTGCTTGGAAAAGAGCAGGGCTTGTACTGTCTGATCGGTTTTGCATGCCTGTATGTGATAGTCTGAGCAACTATTTTGAAGATAGCAATATACAATTTAATAATGATTGTTAATTTCCTACCATCTTGTTTTGAAATCCTATATTAATTTTATTTTGACTTTTTTATTCTCTTTAAAAAAATCACAAGATAGATAAAACACAGGACAAAACTATGATCAACCATTAAGATTATGTGTATAGCCACTTTGTCTATATAATTTCGATCCAATGGAGAAGCAGGTCACATAACAAGTGTACGTGAAAGAACAAGGATTGTTTTAGGAAGAGATGAACCAGAAGAGTTTAGGCACCCACCAGAATGATACAATCTATTGTTCATCCCTGGAAAAGGCTGGCAGGCCGAGTCACCCCATCTCCATCTCAAGAGATGCACCTCCAGCCACACCTGTAATCTCATCTTCTGCACTGACTCCCTATAATATTTCTACCTAAATTAGCTGTCTATAAAAGTATAACAGTCAATTCTGAGTAATATATTTACAGGGATCATGTTGTTCCTAGTAATTTATATCAACTCAAGTTTTAAAGCTTCCATGGCCTGTGTTTTTGAGGAAGGAAAAAAAGAAAATATAAAGTTACCAATTAATGACTTCTCAGCCCCTTCTGATAATTGTGTAATATCTGATAATTACTTGCAATCAGTTTGAAACTTGGAGCTGTATCCCCTGAGTAGTGGATTGGTAACTGGTGGTCAACTTAAACAACAGCTGAACTGAATCAGCGTGGTGCTGAGCATGAAGGCCCACCTGACTATTGCCAGCCTAAAAAGGAGCCCTGGAGATGAAGAGTAGCATTGTGGATTCTCCAGAGTGTTGTTGTTTGGAGCCATTGGTTCTCCTGGAGGAGTTTGTCATACTGGCTTCATGATACGTACATGCTGTTCTCATCATCAGAGGAGCTTGAGACCTCATTATCACTGAGGATGGCTGTAGTACTTCTCAGGGGGAGCCCTGGTCTTATATTGAGCATAGCTCCTTGGCTTTAGTATAGAACCCTTGGCCTGCTGACACAGATCCTTCACCCCACTGGCATAGACTTTCTAAGCTTCCACCACTGACCTTTGGGCCTTTCTGGGAAGCACAGATCCGTGGAATAGACTTGCATGAGTTATTGTTGTGGGCTGAAGGTTTTCAGCTGAACTTATGCAGGTTATTGCCATGGAATCAAGGCCCTCAGCTGGATTTTCTAGGTCTTTGGTGTTGTGGACAGATTCCCTAACTTTCTTGTATTTAATTCTGGGTGATCATCATACAATAATATGTCCTGCATGTAATTGTTCTTGCAACCCCTGACTACAACACTGTATACTAGGCCTAGTTTCTCTAGAATATCTGTTGGGGTTTGCTGTTATAACTATATCCTCCTCCCTTCTTCTCTCTTCCCTGGCTTAATATTCTGAGCAGCTGGTAGCTGGGTGGGGGGTAGAGGATGGTGGTTGGCGGGGTGGGGAGAAGCCTCTCTGGTGATTAATAAGCACAACAGCTGGACACCATGGTGGAGATTTGTTTCTTGGTGTTCACTTGCTTCTCTGGCTAGTGCTGTGGATCAATGGCCATGACTTCAGCAGTCTCTTTTGTTCATTTGTTTGGTATCTGCTCTGAGCTTCATCAGCCTTGGAGTTCTCAGTACAAGCAATTTGTCTGACCTGTTCTAGTTCTAAACTCTATGACCTTTATGGGAGCCTTCTCATATTTTTACCTCTTACCAATGATACATGCCAGAGTAAAATTTGACAATGATTCTCCATGCTGTCCTGCAGACTTTATGAAGACACATTCTTGCAGTATATTTGGGAACTTGCTAAGAGTTATATATATATATATATATATATATATATATATATATGTATATTATGTTTTTGAAGAACACAACAAATTATGTCAGGACATGACTGTGTAGGCACATGAAGAGATGACTGGGTTCAAGAATATGTATCAAGGCTCATCACTTAATTTCAGACTCCTCTGAAGAAGCCATATTTACTCTAGACAAAGCAGGATAATGAGGGCATAATTGCAGAATGACTTGTGAGTTACAAAGATGAAGTTCAGTACTCTTGCTGTTTCTCTGAGTGATATGAGACACATTCATTACCTTTTCACTGAGTTGATTGGCCAGAGTTAAGGAGGCTGTGGCAATTAAAGCCTATCCAGACTGACCTCTACCAAATTCACTTGAGTATGATTTCATTTCAGCAAAGAATACCTTTAGATGTTTGTGTTGGTGTGCAAACTGACATGTAAAAGACAATGGATATATTCTAGAAGTATATAATTGTGCACCCAAGATGAAACTGAGTCTTCCTGCTGATGGTGTTACAGGTGATGGTCCTTCTCTGGAGGATAAATGATGGTCAGACATTACATCAAGCATCATAAACACCTAGAATCTTTTAATCCTCAGATCAACACACCAAACTTGTAAAGTAGGTACTTATCTCCCATTTTATAGATGAAGAAACTGAGACTTAAGAGTAGTCACTCATCTATTCCACTTCATAGCTGGGTGTTAGTTGTAGCTCTGACTGATTCCAAGTCTGTTACTGTGAATCCCTGTCTTGAAATATGTATATTTGACAGAAGAATGGAGAAAATTTCCTGTGGAAGTTTCTAGTAGAAGAAGGCCCAGAGCTTTTGTGCACTTAAAATCACAGAGGAGCATGTTTGAAAGGGAGATTTCTATTTCTACTCAGATTCAGGGAATAGAATAGAGAATCTGATTTTCTTTTTCACAGCACCCCACATAACTCTGATGTCCTGATTTCCCTAGAAAGTTACCTTGATTTAGCTTTCTACATTAATGAAATTGTTTATTCTATGTATACTTGTCATTTCTAACATGGAATATTGCTGGGGACTCTCTTTTAAAGAAATTTGGGATCTGGTAAAAGGCAACATTATCAATGAGCATTGTTTTTATTCTTTCATGTTGCCAGTAGTATTTAGAACAAAGGGACAATACATGTTCTCTGGTGAGTTATTTGCTTATTTACTTGGAAAGAGATCTGTGTCATCTTTAAGAGGGACATTAACATGTAGGGTATCCTACCATGAGATAATTCTTTTCAATGATGAAGGCAAAGACATAATGAAAAACCAAGGAAAATGGGCTCTTAATAAAAACACTTGGAAATTCCTCAACTCTCCTGCAGATGTGGGCTATTAAAGTTCTGTAGAAGACAGACAGCTGCTTAAGGAATTAGCACCCTCTTAATTTTGTCTTTGTTTTCTTTTTTCTTGTAATGGGTAGTACTTTGGTTAGCAGAAAGCAGATGCCACTAGCTTTTAAAGGCTTAGTTGAAAATGCAAAGGTGCCTCTTTACAAGTGTCAGGCAGTCTTTTCTGTCTATGTCTGTCTTTTTGTTTGATAAGAGTGTGTTTCTTGCTACCAACATATTTCAATTTTTCTTTCATTTTAAAAACTTGTATCTTCACACATTTGCTTTTTCATATTTAAAACTTAACCTAACTTACTTTTTATGACATTTCCATTTCCTCTCCATTCTCCAAAATATTTCATTTTAGTCAATTTATTCTGTGGGCAAAACTTCCTTTTCTAAAGATCATTTTTATCTTCTTCCTGAGTTTTCCTTTTCTCAGGTTTTGAAGCTATTACTGTGCAGTTGCTTTTAACAGTTATATCCCCCCAAATGCCTCTGTAGCTTAACTAAATTAACCAAGAACATCTAGGTAAGTCTTTTCCTTTGAGTCATTCCTATTAACATTAGAAAATTGACTAAGACAGGGTAAAAATGGAACTGAAGCACTGTGGATTGCCTGGGTATTCTAGCATTTTTTATGGTAATTTATTCTTCTTGTGAACATGATGATCACAATTGATGAAATGATGCTAATATGCACTAAGTACCTATTGTGGCTCAGACCATGTACTGGCCATTTTACACCTATTGTCTTCTTTAATCCTCTCAACAGTGCTGAATTCAGTGTTCATTTATCACCATTTTACACATGAGTTGGAAAGAAGTTAAGAAACTTTCTCAAAGATACTAAGGCACTAAGTGGTATACCCAAGATCTGAATGTACATGCTTCAGGCACAGGCTATCTGCCTCTCTGCCTCATTTAAAGAAAAATTAACTGTTATTTTTCTTGAAATATGTACTATTGATATGTAGAAGCACCCTCTTATTGTTTAATATTATGAGACTGAGATTTTTTTTGTTTCATATCCACAAAATAGTTTTCTGTTAGGATAGGTTGGAAACCCTCTTTTCTAGCCATCTGAAATATAAACCCCAATGTTGTCTCTTTGAAAGGGCTGTTCCTGGAATGTTGACAAATTATTTTGTCTGACTGGCCTTTGGTATTTTGAATATACCAAATATAATCAGTGTTTGACTGATTAAATATGTTACTTGCAAAATATTTTATTAGGTTTGCAAGCTCTAATACCTGGCCTGCTGTCCTGTTTCTGATAGCTAAAGGTGGATATGGAAACTTTTAATACATGGAGTGTCTTCTCTTTGCTGATAGATGTTTCTGTAAAAAATGGATAAGGTGATGAGATCAGAATCAGCTGTGTTTCTTATGCAGAACCAGAGCTTGAAATGCATGCTAAGTCCCCAGCTATGCATCTCATTAGCTTGCCTAGCAGTTGGAGATCTGCATACTGACTTTGAGAATATTTCATTACTGTATTTTTCTAAGGGAAGCTTTACATTTGCCAAAGAACTGTCAAGATACGTATCTATAACTCAACTAGTTTTATATTATGATCAATATGAAAGATTGCCTCTGATTACCTGGGGGCACTGTGAAACTGTTAAGATATATTAGGTTTCTGGTTTGTTTTCTGATTGACTAAATCTTGTAAAATGCAGGAAGAAATGCACTGAAGAACATTTTAAACTGTTATTTTTTCCTACTCAAGTTTTCCTCTTTAAAAATATTTGTTCAATATTTGCCTTTTCATGTTTGCAACCATTTAAAAGAAAATAAAAAAGATGCCTATTCCTCTTGTACAGTTGACAATATATAGAGGACAACAAGATATTTTCTGTTGCTGCTATAAAAAATTGTCACAAGTTTAGTGGTTTAAAAACAAATTTGTTATCTTACATGGTAGTCAGCTTTTTGTTACTATAACAAAACACAAGAGATAATAAAGTTAAAAGGAGAAAAGATTTATTTTAGTTCACAGTCGCAGAGATTCCAATCTGTCATCAGTTGGCCCTCCTGCTTTGGGCCTCTAGCGACATAGACTGTCATGGCATGGAGCACATGATGGAGCGATCTGCTCACTTTCTTGTAGCAAAGAAAGAGACAGAGTGGGCAGCATCCTGCAGTCTTCTGGGAGGACATACCGCCAGTAACCTAAGACCTCCCACCAGGCACTGCCTCTTACAGTTTCCACCACCTCCCAGTAGCACCAAGAGATGGACTAATCTTTTAACACACAGGGCTTCGGAGACATTCCAGATTCAAATTTTAGTAGCTTATTAATCTTCTACCATGGGTCTAACTCACAGGGCTGAGATTAAGGTGTGGGCAAGGTTGTATTGCTTCAGGTTACTCTTGAGACTCTGTTCCCTTGCTTTGTTTGTGATGCCACTTACATTCTTTGGTTCCTGCCCCTTCCTCTGTCCTCAAAGTCCACAACAGTAGTCAAGCCCCTGAAATGCTCCCAACCTTTCATCCTTCTGTCTTTTCACCTCTTTAACCCAACCATTCAGTCATGTCTGCTACTAAGGATCTATATTAGTAGATTGGGCCTACTTTTGTAATTTGAAAAAATCTCTCCATCATAAAGACCTTCTTTACAGCATCTGCAGTGTACTTTTTGTTATTCAGCATAGTCATAAGTTTGGGGATTGGTTGTGGACATCTTTTCTGGTGGCACCAGTGTTCTGCCTACAGCAGGTTTCTTAATATCATGACACAAATTGAAAAAGAATGCATTGTACATGGGTATTTCATCTTTTTCATTATGAAATTATATACCCTGAATTAGATTTCCAGAAATACAAAATAGCTCATAATTATTTAATTGGAATGTAATGACATAGATTTCAAAAAATGGTAGAAATGAAAGAATCTCTGTTTAATAAATTTGTTCAGACTTAGAAGCAAGTTCCCCAGGGTAAATGTTTGACAGGGTTTTTTTTTTTTTTAATCTTCCATGGTTTAAACTTGTTTTGTTTATTTGTTATAGGATCCAAAAAACTGCCAGTGCCTTAAAGGAGTTAATCTTGGCCATTTTCCCATTCCCATATGGTTCTGACCAGTGCTGAGCCTGTGGTTTCTTGTCGATTTGTTGAGTGCTAAGAGGTTAAGTAACTCTTTGGTTACCAAGTAACTCCAAGATGACTGTCCAAAGGAGCACTGGGAAAAAGGTCAGATAACCTTTCTTTCTCTCTTCAAACCAAGCTGTCCCATCATACCTCCTCTTGAAAATATGGGGAACCCTCTGCTATTTTTTACTCTAGATGCTTGGCAAAATTGTGTTTGCAATGTAATAGTCATTAAAACCACCAAAGAGAAAGGTGTAACAAGTAAATAGGAGTTTCTTCACAATATACTTTTCCTTGGGTCCCTACCTCTTTTTTCCACACAAGAAAATTTCCTCATCTTTGTATGATCAGATGAAAAAGGGATGATCTCTGACATACTTTAGCAATAGCCTTGAGTGTAGGCTCTACTTCCAGGGTAGACTTAGTGACTAGGTGGTTAATTTATGTTTGTATCCATCTTTTTGAGGATAGAGTTTCTGACTTTTGTTATCAAAGTGCACAGGTAGAAACCTAGAGTTAATTAGAACAATTATAATAAAACATGCTAAATTTTAATATATCAATGTAATTTCTGTGATTGGCAATCAAAATTCAACTACATGGTAACCACAACAAAAAGGGAATCATGAGAAGTGCCTAGTCTGTCAACAGAAGGACAATTCCAGACTTTCTTAGAATTTCTCACCCCGTATTTCTGGAGATCTCTTGTGGACTTGGAATACTGTATGCAATATCTATGATGTCTAGAAAACAGCTCACTTTCATGGTATGTTGGTGTCTAAACCTGGTGTTTGTCAGCATCCTAAAAAGAAAGATGAATAGATATTGCTGTTCTGTTTGGGATAGTGAGACAACAAGAAATATCTGTGGCCTTGGGCAGCAAGGAGACAGGAACTTAAATTCCATTGTGTAGGCCAGAGCAACAATTCATGTATACACTGGACTACAGGATGAAAGCCAAGCCTTATTTGAGGAAAGAATAACTCAGTGTCCCTCGGATGGGCTGCTTCTATTGCTACAGTGTTGATGCTGCTTAGAGGAGGTTGGTAGTGGGGTGATAAGGACCAGAAGACACTTTCTAGCATTGGACAGTGGGTCCCAAACAAGGCTGCAGCCCTCCCAGTGCTGCAGCATGTCACCGACTGCTTCTCTGGAGGAAGACTCAGGTGAGTTTCTTGATACTTATAAAGATGTAGGTATTACTTAGCTCAATTCTTACATTTTGATTATTCAAGGACACTTTCTAGTAAGTGATGTGTGGGTATTTCTGTGTTTTGTCTATGTACGAGAAGAGCCACAAGAGCCACAAAGGTACTAACAGTTGAGAATAGGCATGGATTTACATTTCCTTCTTTCCAAGTCTTCAGTTCACTATCGTTCATCAGCTGGCCACTCACTGTGCTACTCAGGTCTCTGATTAACCTTCGGAATGTCTCAAAACTCAAAGTCATCTTATTTAGCCTCTCCAGAATATTTAACTCTTCTCCTCTAAACAGGCTTTTTTTGTGTTCCTTTCTTTTTAATGGCACTATCATTCATTTGGTTATATAAATTAGAAACTGAAGAACTACCCTTGACCACTCCTCTTTACCCATATTAGCAAATTCAGAGATCTTTACTCCTGTATTCTCACAGTCACTGTGTTAGTCCTAGTCTAAAATGTCATCATTTCTTAGATGTTCTGTGAGCTAGTCTCTTAAATACTCCCTGTGTCCATTCTTTTCTCTATTCTCTTCCATTGTCAATTACTAGAAATGTGCATTTGCCAGTATATTTCACAGAGAGGCTTGTAACATGACCTGTAAGGCTCTGGGTTCCTGAACCTGCCTGTCTTTAAAGCATCATCATGTGCTTCTTGTCTTTAGCATGCTAATTATATGGTCTTTCAGTTCCTCAGAACTGCCAAGGAACTAATTGCCACAGGACCCTTGCATATGCAACACACTCAGACTGTACTATTCTTGCCTTTACTATTTCAACTGGGAAATCCCCTTTTCTTAGATTTTACAATGAGTGTCCACTTCTGACATGTTCTCTCTTAGTTTCCTTGCTTCCTCCTTTTACCTCTTACATAGCAGCATGGATCTTCCTACTAATACCTGTCTGCTCCTAGTGTATAAGCTCCAAGCGAGCAGGAACCCTTGTTTTGGAGCCTGATACAGAATAAATATTGTTGAATGGATGAAATTCTACTTCTTCTGTGACCTTTTATTAGCTTTTCATACCCTTATGTCATTCTTCATTTTCAAGGATATTCAGTACTTATGAGTCTTTTTGTGTTTTCTTTCTCAGTGCCTTTTAGAATACTTTTCTAACTCCCTGCTAAGTTCTGTATGGATAGAGTGTAGGTTCTGTGAGGGTGAGAGATTTATCTCATGCAATAAAAAGTCCTGCAGCATGCCAGAATACTTCTGACCACATAGAAAGTTTTGAACTAAATCATAGGGCTCAAATAACCTTTGTTCATATGAGTGTAGAAATTCAGTCATAATCTTTTGCATTGTTTTCTTATCTTTCTTTTTCCATAATTTCAGCTACAGAGCTAGTTGGGGGATAGAAGAGGGGAAGAACAACCACCAGTTTATACCCCTGCACTGTGAGACTTTTGTAGCACCTTTGTAAATTCAAGCTTAAACTTCTCACCTTTCAGATCAGGAAACTGAAGCCCACAGCAGGAACTTGCCTTACACCAGGCAGGTGTGCAGTGACTTGTACCAGGTGCAGGTTGCATCACTAATTAGAAGAAAAGCTGTGGTCATAAGTGGGTCCCCTGACTCCAGGCCCATTGCTATATAGTGGATTGTCCCATTTAAATTTAGAGAAGAAAGATTAAACACTCATTAATATGAAGAGAACAAATGCTGGGAATTGAAATTAACAGAGCAGGGAAAGCCAGGAAAATCTTGAGGGAAATATGTGTGTATAGGTGAAGCACATGGAGTAAAAATGAGTTGTATATTTGCTTAAAACTATTATCTATAATTTATTTTTGTTTGGTACATATATATTGCATTTATATTCCTTATGCTTTATACTTTAACGTTTATTTATGGGATAATTATACAATAAAATCCTTTTAAATTATTCTTTTCTCTTTTGCCTCCTTTTATCTTTTTAATGCTTTTATTATACAAAGTCCACATTCTGACCCAACAGAGTGCTATAGTATGAGCAGTTGTGTGTGTGTGACTGTTTATGTTCATATACAAGTCTGGTTGTCTTTTTCTCACATCTCTTCTACTCCCTTTCTTTTAACTAGGAGCCAGATGTCGCTTCCTCACTTTGTGCATCTGTGCCCACACACACACAGAACTCTCTCTCTCTCTCTCTCTCTGCATTTCTCTTGCACACACATACATGCACATATGAGTGTACACACATGCACACACATACATGCACACGTTAGTGTACACACACATACATAAACACAACACTTGCTTGAGTGTGTGTAAAGAGAGATTCAGGTGAAGTGAAATACAGTGACATATGGTACCTGAAAAATCTAACTCTCAATAACAGATCTGTAATCAAGGGTGCTGATGTTTGACATTTGACAAATGAAATTTTTTTAATGTAAAACTGTTTTAGTACATTAAAAGATAGAAAATTTGTCTGTATACTCTAATGAACATTTTCTTCCATTGAAAGAGAATAAAATGAAAAACTTAACAAAAACAAATAAGTCAGGCTCCCAGTGAACCTCTGAATATGTTTTTTCCAGGTACTCAGATTTCATTTTTTATTGCCCTTAGGGTTTCTTTTATTCTGCCTTCAGTAGTCACCTTACACAGATAATGCAATAAGGTGTTCTGAGTTTTGTTAACCTTAAGGTATTTGGAAATAGAGTACTGTAATACTTTCCTACTTCAATGTTGAATTTTTCTATAAATGCATTGTATTCTTCCCAATACCCTTTGAATATTTTCAGTTAACTATTTTCTTTCAGTTTCTGGAAATTCTTTTTCCCTTCTGAATACCATAACTTAGATACCTTAAATGGATAGTGGCTTATTTTTTGACATGCTTCATTGTTGTTACTATTAAGTGTATTTCTATCTTCAGTTTGACATTTAGTTATTCCCAGTCCACAAGTGAGGAACATGCTGGGAATTGAAATTAATGGGGACAGGAAAAGTCAGGAAGATCCTGAGGGAAATATGGGTGTGTGGATGTTCTTCTCACTTAATATGTGCTATTCTTTTACTTTAGCTTTATTTCCTTTTAGGTAGTTTGTAGACAAAGAAAGAATCACCCTACTTAGCAGAAAATGAATATGTAGATAATTTATAAATACATAAAGCAATCATCATGTAACTCATGTCAGTAAACTATTTGGCATTCTATCTCTCATGTCAATTCTTTCATAGTCTGTTTTATCCAAATTGTGCTCTGAAAGGCATAGCTCTTTGCAGTCATTCTCTCTGCCAGTGGATTATATTTCATCTACTTTTTTTCCAGAAGAGCCAACTCAAAATGATATCTTTATAAGTATTTTTAATTTAAGTAATAAATAGCTCAGCTAATCATTAAAAATAATATATACAGTTATTAATAAATGTATATTATTTTCCTTCACCTTATTGGATTAATTCTGTAAGTATGCAGATGTTTACACTTATACTATCAGTTTTAATGAGGAAACCACAGCATTAAATGATCAGACAGACAAAGGTGATACAGCTGTTTAGAAATTGTGCTGTGCTCCGACCTTGTCATCTGGCTTCAGTCCTTTTGGACTTCCCACTGTATTTTGTGTCTTTGGTGGAAAGCCAAGGACACCAATGTGTTTGAAGTTCCATCTAAAGCAGTGTTCTCCAAAGTACATGATAAGAACATTTCTCTGTGGTAAATTCATAAATTTGGAAAATATTTTGTGTAGACTTCACTAGAAATATTTTGACATCAGCTATTGGTAGATTTGCCAAATAGAATTATTCAATAGTTAGAGTCAAATTGTTTATGAGGGTTTCAGAGAGAATGCGAGGCCCTAGCAAATATCAGCATTTGGGGATGTACCCCTTGATCTTGGCAAACGATCTTTCTTCTGTAATAATCCACTTATCCTTCCTTTGGGCTAAGGATTGTGCTTCTATATAGACTTCCCCTAGGTAGCTTATGACACTGGGATATCTTCCCATTAGAAATCTCCTGCAATAGTTGTGTTGCCTCTTGAAGCCTGGCCAGTGTTCTTCCTAAAGAAAACAGTGGGGCCTCACTTTGTCTGTTACTTGAAAATACCGATAGCTAGACCAATATTGGTAGATTATTGTTTTAATAATCTCTTAATAGCCTATGTTTGTGAAAAGTGATTATCATACTGGGAGAAATTAATAAGTTTAATGGTAAAGGGCACTTATGTGCATACATCTTGATTATTTTCTAGGAACTCTCTCCCCTCCATTAGCTGTTTGATAGTTATAATGAGTCTTTTTTTTTTAGATTTAAGATAATAATTAGAGCTAATATCGGCTGGGTGAACTATGAAGAGTCAAATGTGGGTCTCATAATTTAAATGATTTTGTAATAATACTGTTACAAATATCCAACTTTGCAATTTTACTTTTGTGTATTCAAAGTCCCAGTTCTAAATATTGCTGATTTAGAGCTTAGTTATAGAGTTGATTTTTTTCACTCAAGCAAAGGGCAACACCCCAAGTAAAATAATTTAGACCATCATTAAGCATCTTTGTTTCTCATGTGTAATAGGTCTATTGGTTCAGCATTTGGTGAGAGTAAAGAAATAAAGAGATTTGAGATCTTATAGGAAGAACTATGTTGAAACCTTTAATTCATTAAAATTATAAAATGTATTCATATTAAAATATAAAAAATATTCAGTAAAATTTTCACTTGCCTAATGTGTATGGCATAGTCTGTAAATCCATATAGATTTTTTTGAGAGTTACTGTGTAATTCTGGAGTTCAGTAGTTTAGCCAGAACTAATATCAGAACTTTTTCCCACTGATGAGTTGTTCCTGTGACTAATGTGTAGCTACAATGTGCCAAAATAAAGAAGTATTTCCATATTGGCTGGTAAATGCCACTCTCCTGACCTACTGAAATTTTTTATAATCCAATAGCAAAAGAGTTAACGTTTAGTATTTTAAAGGCCACTGAGGACTGTTTTCTTGGCCATCATCCATGCTGTTTTGAATATTTCGCTTGGTTTTTCCTGCACAGTTTCAGCTATAGAATATGCAAATTTGTATAGCTCAGTGAGCATGGCTCTTACTGTTCTGTTTAAAGCTACAAGTTGGCTTTTGAATGTTCTTTGACAGATGTTCCACTTTAAAAAATTCAATAGTAGAGTCTTCCATGTTGTTGATATTGTGGCTTTAAAAAGGGAAATAAATCTAGGAAAAGTCAACAAAACAATACTTGTTTTGTTAATAGTATTTTCAGAGAGATCTATATAAGTTGACTGTGACTTTGTGACATGTGTGGAATTCTCAATTTTATGCTGGTGGTATCTAGGTTTGGGGAGTAGAATTTTAATATCTGTGAGTATGGATGGATTTATATTCCATAAATTGTGAAATGCTCCTTATTAAAATAAGATGGTCTTAAGAAACTTATAATACAAACACAGTTATCATAATTGTAATAGAACAGCAATAGTCAGAACTTTTTGAACACTTACCATTTATCAGCAGGTATCAAATAGATAATTGATATTTGGAAAATACCAATTTGATGGCTACTAATAAATTTTGTTATTTTCTGTAATATGTGTGGCAATAAAATATTCTAAGTAATTAATTGATACAAATAAATATTCTAGTTTGCCATTGTCTCATTTTATCATCATAAAACTAGTGAGAGAGGTTCTAATATTTATATTTGTATTAAGTGCTTTGATTGGTGGGACTTACACGGAAGCACAGATTTGCCTCCAAAGCCCACATACAACTCCACTTATTCCTACTTTGGTACTGGGATGTCTTCCAATTATCAGAGATCCACCCTCTATATAAAACTCATTTTTTTAAATAAAGTTTTTTTTTAATAACAAGTTTTTAAAATTGTGGAAAATTTTCAGGTTGCAAAATAGAACAAAAATACCTTCTTGCATTTAAAAAAAGGGAAAACTATTATGTTCTCACATTACTCATGAAGTGAGATTGGGGTATTACATTATTTTGAGCTCTTGAATTAAGCTAAGGTATAACTCTCCTGTCAGTACTAATATTTTCCTTAGGTATTGAAATAGTGCTAACACTGGCTTGCATCATAGGACATGCTAATAATTGAATGTTCAGAAACCTGTAGGTGAAGAGTACTGGTGATGTAACTTAACACCATGTAGAATGTGAATTCATTACGTTTCACAGTTGTAAGGAGGCTTCGATTGTAACATCTGTCCCTCCATTAATGTCAAGCATGGATTCAGCCCTTTGGCAAAATGACTTGTGTGACCATTGTCTCTCTAAACTCTGTGGGAAATATTTTAAACTATATTCTTGGTCTTTAGTGGGAGAATAATCCCATCATCAGTAATTTATTTTAGCACCTTCATGCTCAGTTAGGAAGACTAATTTAAATATCATGTCTTAGACTTCAGTTTCTCCACAAATAATGCAGACATAAAAAGACTTTGCTACATTTTTTTTCTTTTCTGGAAAACCTGTCATACTTCCTGAATGTCCCATACTCCAGCAAGATAAACTGGTACACAATTGGGTTGTTACATAAAGGAAAAAAATCTATTTCTGATATTTATGAAAGAACACAGGAGTTTCAGCTGCATAAGGACAGGGAAAATGACTGAGACTTAATGTCTGTTTATCTTTGCTTTCAGGAAAGAAATTAAACTAATCTCATTAAAGTTATTTGGGAAGTCTCTGACTGTATGCTTTAATCTTTGTCTCAGAAAACAACAGACTTCATTATTAGAAAGGAGCTTTTTGCATGTGGGAAGAACATTCAGCTGGTATATATTTTCAAATATGAAATTAAACAATCCAAAGTTAATTTCAGAGCTGAAGAAAACTGCTAGTCAAAACAGTGTAAGCCATTTTGGAAGTGTTATTCCTCTATATGAAACATTTATTTAAAAAGTGTGTATGTGAAATGCGATGCAAACATCCTATAGGTACATTCACAAATGAAAATCTGACTGATGCTGGGCTCCAGCTATAGATTGGACAATGCAGCTTGAAGGTCTGAATTTGCTCTTCTTTTTTTAGTTGGTCCATGCTCAACTCCAGAGTTGAAAAGAAAGAGTTGAGAGGTCCTTTTCCATCTGAACTGGTGGGAGATGTTTGTGCATGTGCACATATGTTGTATTTTCACCTCATACTGTCCAGTTATGTGGCTAGCAGGAATGGGATTCATTAGATTACATGCATTCACATTTTATATATAACAATTGTTGTTTTTTACATATAACAATTGTTATAACAATTACTAAGAAAACCTTGCAACCTAACATTGTTTCAGGGAGTTTAGCACCTCATTGTCTATCTTTCCAAATCATCTTTTGTAATGCACCATTTGTTGACTTCTAAATGTTGTCATGCTTGTAGGACATTATTGGTTCTTTTATCTTACTGAACTTACTTATTAGATAGTTTCATCCAATACCATGTCTTTAAATAACATCTCCATGTTGAAGGTGCCCATAATTTTATACTGTCTTAGTAGCTCCTGTGTTTACTGTTTTATACTATTTTTTTCTTTCCTTGTGTTTAAAGACATCTAATGTCTAGCATGCTTGAAATAATAACTATTAATGTCCCTCCACACTCTCTGCTATTTTGGTCCTTTTCCCTATGCTGGTACTTGCTGGAGTACCAAGTTTTCCATGGTACTACTGTTTATCCAGGCCGCTAAATTGAGAGATTATTCTTGAACTTTCTCTTACACATTTCACATTCAATCCATGAGCAAGACCTATCAGCCATACTTTTAAAATATATTCTATGTTATTAAAAACAAATTCTAGATCCTATTGCTGTCTTTCTAGATTAGACCAGCTTCTTTGTCCCAAAAGATTTCCCTGTATTCACTTCCTAGCCTGCTGATACTGTGTAATTACATTTTCTGAATTTAGAGTGAAATCCCCAAAATCTGAAACTAATCTTGTCATTTCCTATCTTCCAAATGTTTCCCATCCTACTGATAACTGAATCTCAAGTCCTTACAATTGCCTGCCAGATATTCCCCTGTGTGGGTATTGCTTGGTGCTTACCCTTCAGGTTTCTTACCACTCTCTTTCCACACCCACATCATTCACTGTATTCTAATCATAATCTGTTTCTGGTCAACCAGCTGTCCACTTCAGGGGCTCTGTTCTCTCTGCTTATAATGTTTTCCCTCAGATCCATGCATGTCTTACTCCCTCTCCTCATTCAGAAATCCTCACTCTTTCCCAGAATGCCTGCAAGGCTTTCATTCACCTCATGTCATTTGGAGGCTTACTCTTTCTAAAATAGCAATTCTGCTCCCCATTTTTCTTACACAGTATTTCAAAAACTGCACTTTCTCTGAATTAATACTGGTTATTTCACAAGCTCATTCTTGTCAAGTGTGGAAGCTTCATTTGTATATGACATTTTGTGTGCTGCTAACTGTTGTATCTTCAGCAACAATATATGGCACATAAGTGACTATGTGGTATAATTACATTTATCTTTGTTCTTAATATTCTTACTGTTTGGTCTTGTTATAGTTTGCAGTTTTCTTAATATTCCATTGTATATTTCTGTGTTAAGCAAAATAAGCCAGGCTCAGAAAATTAAATCTTGCATATGAGCAATCTACAATATAAATAAATAAGCAAATAAAATAAAATAGAAGCAGCAGGAAACTGTAGAGATTGAGTAGGAAATAAGAGGGATGGGGAAGAAAAGAGGAGGAGCAGGAGATATAAATAACCAAAATCTGTTATTTACATGTACCAATGTATCAAAATGAATCTCATGATTCTACATCATTATTATAGACTAAAGAAATACTACTGAGTCCAGTTACAGGAAATGGAAAGAGACTGTCCTGAGTTATGTACTAACCATCTAGCTATAGACTTTATGACTTGTGGCCAAGTTGTTTTGTTTTCTCTACTTTGTTTTCATAGCTTGTAAACTGGGAACAGTGGCATCTCATTCATATGCTTGTTATGAACAATAAATGAAATCATATTTATAAAATTCATGGTTTAGAATTTACTACTTAAAATGTGGTATCTGTTATTGTTAGCTCTAAAGAACTATGTAAACTAAGTAATCAAATCATTGATTGTGAAATGATAACCTTTTTGGTTTAAATGTGATTCTGGGTTTTGTTAGCATCTACCTTCTTGGATTAAAATTGTAATTTATAGAGAAGGAAGGAGAGTGGACATTTCACCTGGCCATAATTGAAAGCCATAGTGTGGGTTAAGAAATACAAGGGACAGTCCCTTTTATCATTTAAATATGCAATAAATGTAAGACTTTTAATAATATTTTTCATTTATTTTTTGCTAGTGCATCTTTTTTTAGAATGGTGACATTCATTTTGTAAAATGCTACATGCACATAGCATGTCTTGATCTTTTTCTAACACTCCTGTTTCTTGTTTTCTATATCCTTTCTTATCTGCAGTAGTCTACCTCCAGTCATCTTGTCACTCTCTTTTATTTTGTTTATTTATGTGTTAGGTTTCTGATATAAGGGAAAATGTGTAGAATTTAGTTTTTTGTGGCTGGCTCATTTTACTTAACATGATCTCTACTTCTATTAATTTTTCTGCGAATGACCTGATTTTACTTTTCTTTGTCACTGAATGATATTTTTCTTGTGCAAATATGCCACAGTTTCTTTGTCCATTCATCTAACAGGCACCTAGACTTTTTCTACTTTTTGGTTATTGTGTATTGTGCTACTGTAAAAATAGTTATGTATGTATCACTATAGTATGTAGACCTTGATTCTTTCAGGAATATGTCCAAGAATACCACTAGAATAGTGGGGTCAAATGGTTAATTTATGTTCAGTTTTTTGAGAAATCTCCATATTGATTTCTGTAATGATTGTACTAGCTTACATTCCTATCAGCAGTGTAGGTTTTCTTCACAACCTGACCAGCATTCATTGTCTTTGGTATTTTTGATCATGGCCAGTTTGACTGGGATGAGATGGAATCTCAATATAGTTTTGATTCATATTTCTTCAGGGGCTAAAGATGTTGAACATTTTCTTATACACTAATTGGCCATTTAACACTTTTGAGAAATGTCATTCAGTTCATTTTATCAGTTGTTAATGTTTTTCTTTTGAGAGGGAGCTTATCAAGTTATTATTGAGCTTATTGAGTTTTAGATATTATTTATTATTTAGATATTATTTATCTGAAAAGTAGCTTTTTAAAAATTTCTCTCACTTTATGGATTTTCTTTTAACTCATTTATTTTGCTGTGCAAAATGCTTTTAATTTAATATAATCCTATTTGTTGATTCTTGTTGTTAATTCCTGTGTTTTGGAATGCTATTTAGTAAGTTTTTGGCAAAGTTCATGGCTCCAGGAGTTTCTCCTGAATTATCTTATAGAAGTTTTACAGTTTCTGATGCTATATTGTTATTCTGATGCTAGTTGTTTGACCTATTTAGGTTTAATTTTAGTGCAAGATGAAAGAGTTCTATTTTAAATCTTTTGCATGTGAACATCCATTTTCAAAGCAGCATTTGTTAAAGAGGCTATGTTTTTTCCAGCTTATGTTTTTGGCTATTTTATGAAAAATTACATGACTGGAGATGCACAAATCTGTTTTTATGTCTTCTGTTGTATTCCAGTGGTCTATGCATCTGGTTTGGTGCCATGTTGTTTTTGTCACTGTGGCTTTGTAGTATAGCTTAAAATCAAATATTGTGATGTCTCCCATGTTGCTCTTTTTACTCGATATTGTTTTGACTATTCTGGGAACTTTTTAATTCCATGGTAACCACAGGATTTATTTTTCATCTCTATGAAGTATGATGTTGGTATTTTCATAGAGATTGCATTGACTCTATTGCTGGCTTTATGGTTATGTTCACAATATTGATACTTCCAATCCATAAGCAGAGGAGGTCTTCTGGTCAAGGATTAAACTACTTCGAATGAAGCAGTGCAATAAATATAGCTTCAATGTTTTCTATAATTGATCTTGTCTTGCTTGAAACCTTCTCTCTCCACAGTGCTTGGGGAACATAAATTTGTTAAATGAGGGCATATCAATGTCTTTCTGTATTTTTATTTATTTATTTTTGTACTGGGGATCAAACTCATAGCCTTGCACTTACCAGGCAGGCACTTGAGCTGCTGAGCTAATCTCCTGGACCCTCTTATGTTTTTTGAAAAATTAGATCTGGTTATTCAATTTTTTTGGCTATAAATATTCAGTTTTTCTGAGTTTCTTTTACTTCCTTGGTCTTCTTCTAAAGACTGAGTCCTTAAATCGTGAAGAATTTAGGAGGATCACGTGCTGACTTCTGGGTCTGTTTCTGTTATTTGATGGGGTGTGATCATCTCAGTATGATGTTTGCTTTCTGGCATTGAACCTGAAGAGTGTGATAAGCCTGATCTGCATTTTAGGGGGCACCATGCTGGCATTCACTGCTGAATTATTTTGTATTTTTGTACAATTTCACTTTTCTACCTTAGGTGTCTACCTGCACAGCTGCTTAATGCTGTAAACAATGGTTTGTTTAATTTCTTTCTTTCTCTCAAACTCTGGAAAGCCTTGGTGGTGGGCAAAATGTTAGGACATTTAGCTTCATTGTACTGGACACTGTACTGCAATGAATAAATGCTTTATCCCATTTACTTAGAAACCTTTATAATTCATGTCTAAATCACCCTTGAAATACTAATATTGTTGCTCCCATGCCATATTGGATAAAGAAATTGACAAGAAGTTTCACAGATTTTTGTAGTCAAGGAGCAAAGAACAAGTAACTCTTATTCTGAAGTTTCTTGTGTTAAAGGCTGTTACTGCCTGAGAGCCACCTCTAAGAGACACTTCTTTCATTCCTTAGTTTTGTTTCTCTCTCCTTTTCCTCTGCTGATTAGAAAGAAAACTTCTTCCTGGCAAGTAGAAATTTCTCCTGTGTCATGTCTTCCATTCCCAATCCTGTGGCTCTGTAGAAAAACTCTGATCTGAGTTCACCGTGCTTCCTTGTCTATTTTGCCTGTTTATGTTGGCCTTGCTAATTCCTGATTTCTGTCACATTCAATAGACCTAGATAGATACATGTATCTGAGTTGAGCCAAAGGATGTGTAAGTGATTTGTTTTATACATAGCTTCAAGGATATGTATTCTGTAAGTGTTTATCAAGTACCAGTTATGTGCCTGATGTTGTGTAGTGGTCTTGGAATATTAAATTGAGTTGACATAAACTGTTGATTTAAGGAAACCCAATTTAATGTAGGAAACACAGATACAAAAGTATAGTACCAAACAGATTGAAAAAATAAAACTATGGCACTATGTAAAGTATACTAGGTATACGGAGAAAGAAGTCACCAGTTATCTTGGGTAGTTTCAGGGCAATTCAAGGAAGACTTTCTGAGGTGATTGCCCCTGAGTCAGAGATTTAAGACTAGTTTGGCAGGAAAACAGAAGAGAGTAGACAGGGAAAAACATACTCATGTCCTTTCTAAAAAGATTAATATATGTGGGACCTCAGAAGCTTGAGGGTTTGGCAGGATATTAGACTGTCAAGGTAAACAATGTCCGCACAAACAATGGTCATGGATGTGTCAAAAAGGAGCTTGAATTTAATTATAAAAATGGAGGTTTTCTAGTACAGAAGGTGAATGATCCAATTTGTATTCCAGGGAACTTGCTTTGTGTGCTGTGGGAAAAATTGATTGGGAAGGAATGAGCCTGGTGGAAACTAGGTAGAAAATGGTAAAAGATGACAGGGGAAAGAGGAACAGTACTGTGACAAGAACCCTGCAGTAAGTAGAATAATAGGAGAGGAAATCTTTTGGCTCAACTCAGATACATGTATCTATCTAGGTCTATTGAATTTGACAGAAATCGTGAATTAGCAAGACCAACATAAACAGGCAAAATAGACAAGGAAGCACGGCGAACTCAGATCAGAGTTTTTCTACAGAAAACTCCTATAATGGAACCAGAAGAAAAAAATTAAGTGACTCCAGACTTTTTGGCTTGCCTGATTATATATTTGGTGGTGCTGTTACTGCAGGGGGATGAAGACTTTCCTATACTTTCATCAGGGCAGCTAACATTTGTTGAGCACTTACTGTGTGCCAAGCCCTTTGCATTCATTACTTTTAGGTAATTCTTCAGCAACCCTGTGAGATAATTAATAGCGTCCACTTTGCATGCCAGGAACAAGAGCTGCAGTGGGTTAGATGCCACAGCCAAAAACACAGTGAGGGGTGCCAGGGCCAGTCTGTGATGCCATAGTCTGTTTAAAATACATTTTCAACTTACACACTTAACATTTCTGTAATTTCATTTTAAAGGTAATGCACGTTTGTTACAGAAATAAAATACCTGAAAACAATAAGAGGAATGGCCGTTTGGGGTCTTATCATAGAAAAAGTCATATCTGGGTGCTTTCCTTGTGGGGGTGGAGGAGTTCGAATCACCTGTAGGTTAGACAGCTGTGGTTATCAGCTAGGTGGTTCATAATGAGTCTAGAGTTCATACCAGAATAGAGAGACATGTTCGGGAATCATACGTTGATATGTGGTAGGGAAATAGTAAAAGCAGTTTGTCTGAGGGAGGTAAATTTCAAGCCTGTGAATCTTAATGAGACCCTGCCTTAAAAATGTTTAAAAAACTTTCTTAAATATTGTCACTGTATGACCCCAATCGTCTAAAAAGAAAATAAAAATTTCTTATTTTTTTCCCTCAGGAAATGAAAGGATCAATTCATGCAAGCAGATTTGTAACGAGTCTCATACTTACTGTCATGAAAATAAACTTCTCAAAGTTGCTGGAGATTTCTTGTGCTATCTTCCTCATGTTAGCTGGTGGCTAATTTGTCAATGTCTCCTGCTTTACCAATAATAGGACTTAAGTTCCCCTGGCAGGCTAATTTAACTATACAAATGACACTCTGAGACAGCTAAGTCTGTGGATGCATGAATTTGTCAAATGGAAGGATTTAAAGACAATTGTTTTTAAAGAATAGCTTGCACTCTTGCATTATCACTTCCTTTTTCATCCAAATGATTTCTGTGTTCTTGGGAAAATATCAACATTCATCATTGTTATGGTGGAAAAAAAACCCTGCACTTGGTTATATTCTAGATGTCAGAAAGTAGAGAACACCACGAAGTACTAACAGCATGAAACAGTTTGTGTTCCTTGTACCTTGTCCAAAAATAATTGACTCATTAATCTCAACTATATCAATCTGGTTCCATTAGAAGGGTCAAAGATAGGTTAATTCTATTAAATGGATGAGTATCAGTTCACAGATAAGCATGCATTTAACAGATATTATCTTAGCAAGAAAACAATAATTAGAAAAAGTATTTAGTGAGATGATTTCAAGACATTAATATGAAGCCCTTAGTCTCTACCTCACAATTATAGGAGAATAAAAGCTAAGCTGTGTCTCTAAGACATTTGAAAAGAAAACACAAACTAAAATATCTTCTTTGGGAAAACATTACAATAATTTTTTTAAAAAAAACCACTTTTGCTAAGGGAGTTACAATGTCACACAAATCATACAACAGTTGGGGCAGAAAACATGGGAATTTGACATTACGTTGCTTTGGATGTGAGTTCTGACCCCATTTCTGGCTATTTAACTTTGGAGAAGTAACTAAATCTTTACAAATTTCTGTTTATCCTTCCATGAGATAGGATAATAATCCAATTCCCAGACTTACTTTAGGGTTTGGGCAAGAAAATATATGTGAAAGTATCAACACAATCATTCATGTGCTGAAATTATTCAATAAATGTTCTTTCCCTTCTCTTGGTTCTCCCACCCTCATGAACTCTACATACTGACTGGTATGATGTCCCTTTCCAAAAAAAAAAAAAAAATAGCTACTTTAATTTGAAATTGAGCAAAATAACTGTTTAGTCATACTGAATGATTTCTTTCTTTTTGTTCCTTTTCTTGGCTTCTAAGACAGTGCTTTTTTTTTTTATTTATCTTACCAGGTTTAAAAGCCCTGTTTATACATCTATTGTCAAAGGTAATCATTCATTCAAAGTAAGGCTGTGTCCCACTGTTATAGTTATTGTTGCCTTCTAGAGAAAAAGTTAGAATTTTTTTTATCAAATCTGTTTAAACATTGCATTTCTTACATATCCCAAGAGGAATCCTGGCTTCATTCAGTTCTCTCTAATGATATTTATATTAATATGCTTATCCTGAGTAATGGAAACTTATTCATGAATGTCCTATTATTTCCTACTGCCTCAAAACTGTATCACAAACGTAAACCATAAAAGTGGAGAAAAACTTTGAAACCCTTTTAATAGTCAAGAGAAGTTAATGGAAATCTTTTATGTGACATGTACTTTCTTAGGGGTAAAATTTGATGAGTAAGACAGAATTACTGCTTTACCTCCATGGAGGATACAGGCATGCCAAAAACCCATTTAGAACCCATCTCTGGATGGAAGTATGCCCCTGTTTTATGGATAGCTGCAGATGATCCATGTACAACTTATCTGCTAGTTTTCAGATTAAAGGTTCATATTTTTAGTGAACCTGTTTCTCTATTACTGGGAAGCTGAAGAATGGTCCAATATAGGGCACCCTGATAGTTTGAGGTGACCATTTCTCTGATACGTTGTTGTATTATTGGGTTCTGGATTCTACTTGTACTCCTGGCAACAAAAGAGTACTCTTTGAGCACTGGAAATTTATTCCAGTTCGCAAAATTCTCTGATCCAACAGCCGTGTGAGGAACAATGTGTATCATAGTAATTAAAAAAACCCACTGTGAATTTCCAATCATATTCTGAATGGCCATAGGCTCTCTAGGACAGAGACTACTGTGCTTTCAATCCCTTTGGGCACAGCTACATAACTTTGATTGTTGGTAGGCTTCTGTGTATGGTTTTGTTCATAAAGAATATTTATCAGAGTCCAGTCCAGCAAAGTAAGTCATTTCAAACAGAACTTAACCCAGGGAATTGTTAACATTGGTGCTGGAAGATGGGAGAAGCCAAATAATAAATAATATGGTAAATATAAAATATCTACTGCAAGCTACTCCTGTTCACACATCTGGAGGAATGAAGCAGGGAGAGGTGTAACCAAAGCCCGGGAAATGGGCTGCTTGGTGGTAGCTGCAATTATAGCTGGTAGCAGAGACTAGAGCCAGAGAAGAATCCTTCCAAGATAGGGAGAGATGAATCCTGACTTCTGTCATGCTCTTATTCTCTTTTCAGGCCCTCTGTGGGTCATGCCTAAGAAAAGAATTGGAAACTTGTAAAAGGTAATTAGAAGGAGAAGTGCTAAGATTTGATTTAAATGCAAACGAGT